>JAVJIF010015407.1:0-122243 GCA_038442645.1 Agave tequilana
ATCAAGATCTTAGTAGGTGCAAAGCTCAACAAAGGATAAAATGTCAAGTTGGAAGCTAGCACCGGTCGATCCACGAGCCTATGCATCAAGACCACATCTAGAGATGAGCTCGGTGGATTGCATGTGGACCAAGTTAAGAAGATGAGAAGACTTCAAGGGAAGACTTCAAGAAGATGCTTGTTTGTCTAGGTATAAGATTTTTGTTTGTTTTAGTTAAAATGTAAGGATAGATAGTTGGTGGATTGCTCAAGTTCATATCACACACACACCTCTTTTTATGTGTTTTCATAAAAGAATTTTTAGTTTTAGAAAAATACCGTTTTAGTTTTTGGTGTTTCAAATATACATGTGTTTTTAACCAAAACCTTTTTTAACTCTCGTCCGTCCTGCTGATCTGCTCCACACTTTTAGTTTCCTAGTCATAATTTTTATTCCTTATATTCAATTAACATGATTTATTTGCATTTTAAAGATGACTTTCACAGATACATTTAATATTCAATAATCATCTTCTGATTAAATGTTAAGAATGTCAAATATTGGGTTGAATTCTGAAAAACAGTTTTTCAGTTTCTGATTTGATACCTTTTAGTATTTTTATTGATAACTTTCAATTCGAATTGTATTGATTTGATTTAAGTTACATTAGAAGAAGACTTCAATATAACAAATTCATCCTATATACTTATTCCCAAATTCGAACGTTTTTTAGACCTCAAAACTGTGCTCCAAGTTAACCCATTGCACAGAGGTCGGTCGACCGGCCGGTCGACCGACGTGCACAAAACTGTGCACGTCTGGCAGTTTTGTGCGGTCGACCGGGCCGGTCGACCGGAACTGAGAGCAGTGCTCTCTGTTCTTCTCGGTCGAACCGGGCCAGTCAACCGGTGGCTGTAACGGTTAGATTTTTGACCGTTACCGGTCGACCGGGCGGTCGACCGGCAGCTCTGACAGACCCCAACGGTCAGATTTTTCTGACCTCTATAAAAGGGGGTTTTGTCATTGTTTTGAGCCAAGATTTTAGGAGAGCTTTTGTCCAGTTATTTCCATTCTTTTAGCAGAGTTTTCTCCACAAAATAGAGTGCCAATATTTCCTATCAAAAGGGATTTTATCAAGAGAGTGTTTATTGTGATTTCTTGAGTTTTCCATCAAAAGTTCTTTCCTTGATTTCTCACACTACACTTGAGCATCCATTGAGCTATTCATCCTATAGGTGTTGTAGTGAGAGCTTTTGTAGGTGATCAAGTGTTTAGATCACCAAGATTTCATCTTGTACTTTGAGGAGACGGGCAAGTGTGCTCGTGGTTGTTTAGGGTTCGGGTGCGAACTCTTGTAGCTTGAGGCGCGCCTCGACGAGCCGGTGGGCTTGTGGTGTGTAAGGGACTTTGGGAGTCCGAGGGCTTGTAGGTGTTGCGGCACCAAGGAGAGATCCGTTGGATCGTGCATAGTGGAAATCCTTCGTGTGTCGAAGGCGGGGATGTAGAGCAAGTGTGCTCGAACCTCGAAACAAACCCTTTGTGTTTGCGATTGCTCACTCTTGCTCTCTTACTCTTTTTGTCTCTATTATATCTTGCATTACTTACATTGTATTTACTTTACATGCTTGATATACCCTTGTGCATATTTGATATATACTTGCGTGGGATTGTTGCTAACACTTGTATTCAACCAAGAGAGCCAACGCGGCACCTCAACCCATTCAAGGGGAATCTAGAGGAGTTTGTCCAGAGCCTCGCAAGGGGAATTCGGCAACACTCTTGTGTTATACATAAGTGTTTAATTAAAAGAAGTTTAATTTGGTCATCTTAGTTTGAATTCCGCATTATTTGTTCATAAGTGACCATTAGATTAGCCATCACCTATTCACCCCCCCCTCTAGGTGATACTTACAATTGGTATCAGAGCTAGTGCTCTTGATATTGGGTCTAACAACCTAAGAGTTAAAGATCCTAATTTGGGCTAATCACAATATTTTTGTACACACACACCTCACCATGGACTTCATGTCACCACCCACCTTTGATATTCTTAACATCCAAACTTGGAAGGTTAAGATGTCATTGTACCTCAAGGCATTAGGAATTCATATCTATCTTGCTACTATTAATAATGATTATTGTTCAAATAGCAAGTACATTGAGGCAAATTCAAAAGCCCTTCATGCTCTTAAATGTACCCTAAATGATGATTATTATCTAGGGTTTATAACATTGAATCGGCTTTTGTAGTATGGAACACCCTCATCTCCCTTGGCGAAAAGGATCTATACTATGCGGGGAGCGATTCGGACGTTGGAAGCGACATCTCCAAGTATGCTATATGGTCCAAGGGGATAACCCCCTTGAGGTAACTTCCGAATCCGAGGATGAGGATGCTACTATGTCATATGATGAGCTAAATTCATTTTGCCAATTATTGCTTGAGAGATATGACATAATTAAAAAAGAAAATAAAAATTTGAAAAAGGAAATTGCTTGCATGCATAAGGAACATGACTCATATAGAATAACATTGCATGCTTAGAAAAAGATAATGAAAGTTGGAAAAAGAAATTTGATTGCATGCATGTAGAAAATGATTCTTTTAGAAATAAACTTGCATGTTTAGAAAAGAAAATGAGGATTTGAAAAATGAGAATATTTCCTTAATGTCTAAATTGAATGTTTTATGTGAAGGAAATATGATTTTGAAAAATAAGTTTGATATGGTGGAAAAACAAAAGGAAGTCATTTTGCAAGAAAATAAGTCTTTAAAAAGAAAATTTGTTGAAAAAGAAAAGGATAATGTTTTTCAAAAGAAAAAGAAAATTGACTCTTCATCTCATCATGCTTTTCATGCCACCACTAATGAGATTAAAAATTTGAAAAATAAAATTGATAATTTGAGCTCTAATTTGAGCTCATGTGCATTCAATCATACTAGATTGGAATCCTTGTTTCAAAAGAAACAAGTTCCTCATACTCATGCACATTCACATCATGCACATGCTTATGATGCACATCATGCTCACACTCCCACTCATAAGTATGCTAAGGTGTACACATGTACACATTGTGGCCGCAAAGGCCATTTAGCAAAATTTTGTTTTGATAAGAAACCTCATTTATATTTTAAAAGATTTTGGGATCCTTACAATAAAGCTAACCCCAAAGGACCCAAGAAAGTATGGGTACCAAAACCCTCACCTTTTGATTTTGATGTAGGTGAGGGCTCTCACAAAACGTGAGAGGATTGGTGCCTTGATAGCGGATGCAATGGACATGATGGACAAACTTTTGGATGCATTGCTATCAAGGAATTTTGGTGGGTCAACCACCATGCTAGGAGCTTTGAAGTTGGTAACAAATTCTAAACTCCTATTTCATTTATGTACATGCTTTTTAATTTCATGTATCATATAGCATGTTCATATTTTTTTTGGGTGCTTCGTGTGGCATTTACATGCTTAAATGTAGAATGTGTCAAAACTTGTATTTATACATATATGAATAGTGAACTACAATTGACTTATATATATTTGAACTTCATGCTCATTTGTGTCCACTATATGCATGTGTATAGGCTAGTTTTGATGATTCGGTCATTTATACTTGTTATGCCTATCTTTGATTTTACTTCATGTATATGTGTGTTTAATTCAAATCTAATAAATGTACATGTATACCCCTTGAGTCATTTGCCTTCATGCAATATATATTGGACTCTTTTCATATTTGGGATATGTATGCATATTGTTAGAATTGGATAAATCATACATATACCATGAAAATTAGTATTTTAAATAAATAATAAAAAAAATGATTTTTCATGTTTTTGATTTGTACAACAAAATGTGATTTATGATCTTTTTGAGCTTGAATGACTATTTTCATAAAGCTTTGCTAAATACAAAATACTTTATGAAAAATATATGATTTGTTTTAAGATGAAAAATAAGATTTTCATGAGATTCATGCTTCACTTTCTATTTTCATGAAAATACCATTTACATAACCTTTGAACACTCATCTTTTATGATAAAAGATAATTTTTGAGCTTTATGGACTATGAGTGCTTAAACTTGTATGTATTTAGTATAATTCATGAATAACATATGATTTCATGCTTGTGAAGGATCTTTAACTAGTTTTCAAAAATATTTATAACTAGTTATTTATTCTTCAAATTTGGTAGTGCTTAGACATAACTATTTTTAAAACCTACCAATTTTTGGTTATGAGTATATACATGACTTACAATGTTAATTTTACAATTGGTATATTACTCACATTTTGGTTCCTATATAAGTATGCCCTAATTTTAAAATTGGTCTTATCTATTCACATACATATATATGATTTTCATGTGCTTGCCTTACAATTGATTTACATTCTTAAAAGCACAAAAAGTTTATGCTAAGTTAAGTTAACACCTTATATTAACTATGCATAAGCTTATGAAAAATAGAAGGATTTTATTTTAGATCTTTCATTTGGTATCAATAGGCCTCAACTTCAAATTTGTTATATGATTACAATTGATATCAATATGTTTGAAACAAAAAAATTTTTTTTGCAATGATAACTTGATATCACACATCTTCAAGTGCTATTTTCTATTGGTATTAAAATTACAAATTATGATTGGTTCAAAATTTGTTTTATTGGGAAAAGTTCAAAATTTTGTTTTGATAAAGAAAAATTAAAAATGTTTTATTTTGTATTTCCTATATGCAAGGAGAGCTTAACATCTCTCTTACATATAGATTCATGTTGAGTATATTATAAATTGAGGAGCTTAACATCTCTTCTTTATATGATATACGTGTGTAGGGGGAGCTTCACATCTCCTTCTATGCATTACATAGTTGTGTTGTGTGAATTAGGGCTTCACATCCCTCTTTCATGCAATGCACATTGTAGGGAAGCTAACTTAACGTCTTCCTCTTCATGAATGTATATCGCATATAAATCTTTATTGGTTGATTTGTATACCCCTCCTTATTTCTTTGTTTTTGATAAAAAGGGGGAGAAAATTTTTTTTTGATTTGATTTTACTTTGAACCCTTTGTTGATGATTGACAAAAAGGGGGAGAAGTATTTGAGTATATATGCATGTTTTCTTTACTTAAGGGGGAGAAGTATTTGTCTTCCTGTTAGTTATGCATATATGTTTTTTTGTATTGCAATAGGAGAAAAAGATTTTGATTTATACTTGTTGCATGTTTTATTTCCATACTTGCATACATAGTTATGTGCCTCATTGCCATATTTATTATTTTGTGTTATGCATGAGTTAAGGGGGAGCTTCTTTGAAGCTTTACTTTAATCCATGCATATATAACTTCATGAGTTTTGTCATCATCAAAAAGGGGGAGATTGTTGGCCCAAAGGCCTATCACCCTAGTTTTGATGATGATCAACTCATGAAGTTATGATTACTAATGATCTTGTGTTTAATTAGTGACAGATTCTTTATCAAGATCTTAGTAGGTGCAAAGCTCAACAAAGGATAAAATGTCAAGTTAGAAGCTAGCACCGGTCGATTCACGAGCCTATGCATCAAGACCACATCTAGAGATGAGCTCGGTGGATTGCATGTGGACCAAGTCAAGAAGATGAGAAGACTTCAAGGGAAGACTTCAAGAAGATGAAGACTTGTGTCTAGGTATAAGATTTTTGTTTGTTTTAGTTAAAATGTAAAGGATAGATAGTTGGTGGATTGCTCAAGTTCATATCACACACACACTCTTGATTTGTGTTTTCATAAAAGATTTTTAGTTTTAGAAAAATACCGTTTTAGTTTTTGGTGTTTCAAATATACATGTGTTTTTAACCAAAACCTTTTTAGAACTCTCGTCCGTCCTGCTGATCTGCTCGACACACTTTTAGTTTTCTAGTCATAACTTTTGATTCCTATATTCAATTAACATGATTTATATTGCATTTTAAAGATGACTTTCAGAGCTACATTTAATATTCAATAATCATCTTCTGATTTAAATGTTAAGAATGTCAAATATTGGGTTGAAGTCTGAAAAACAGTTTTCAGTTTCTGATTTGATACTTTTAGTATTTTATTGATAACTTTCAATTCCGAATTGATATTGATTTGATTTAAGTTGCATTAGAAAGAAGACTTCAATATCTACAAATTCATACTATATACTTATTCCCAAATTCGAACGTTTTAGACCTCAAAACTGTGCTCCAAGTTAACCCATTGCACAGAGGTCGGTCGACCGGGCCGGTCGACCGACGTGCACAAAACTGTGCACGTCTGGCAGTTTTGTGCGGTCGACCGGGCCGGTCGACCGGAACTGAGAGCAGTGCTCTCTGTTCTTCTCGGTCGACCGGGCCAGTCAACCGGTGGCTGTAACGGTTAGATTTTTGACCGTTACCGGTCGACCGGGCGGTCGACCGGCAGCTCTGACAGACCCCAACGGTCAGATTTTTCTGACCTCTATAAAAGGGGGTTTTGTCATTGTTTTGAGCCAAGATTTTAGGAGAGCTTTGTCCAGTTATTTCCATTCTTTTAGCAGAGTTTTCTCCACAAAATAGAGTGCCAATATTTCCTATCAAAAGGGATTTTATCAAGAGAGTGTTTATTGTGATTTCTTGAGTTTTCCATCAAAAGTTCTTTCCTTGATTTCTCACACTACACTTGAGCATCCATTGAGCTATTCATCCTATAGGTGTTGTAGTGAGAGCTTTTGTAGGTGATCAAGTGTTTAGATCACCAAGATTTCATCTTGTACTTTGAGGAGACGGGCAAGTGTGCTCGTGGTTGTTTAGGGTTCGGGTGCGAACTCTTGTAGCTTGAGGCGCGGCCTCGACGAGCCGGTGGGCTTGTGGTGTGTAAGGGATTTTGGGAGTCCGAGGGCTTGTAGGTGTTGCGGCACCAAGGAGAGATCCGGTTGGATCATGCATAGTGGAAATCCTTCGTGTGTCGAAGGCGGGGATGTAGAGCAAGTGTGCTCGAACCTCGAAACAAACCCTTTGTGTTTGCGATTGCTCACTCTTGCTCTCTTACTCTTTTTGTCTCTATTATATCTTGCATTACTTACATTGTATTTACTTTACATGCTTGATATACCCTTGTGCATATTTGATATATACTTGCGTGGGATTGTTGCTAACACTTGTATTCAACCAAGAGAGCCAACGCGGCACCTCAACCCATTCAAGGGGAATCTAGAGGAGTTTGTCCAGAGCCTCGCAAGGGGAATTCGGCAACACTCTTGTGTTATACATAAGTGTTTAATTAAAAGAAGTTTAATTTGGTCATCTTAGTTTGAATTCCGCATTATTTGTTCATAAGTGACCATTAAATTAGCCATCACCTATTCACCCCCCCTCTAGGTGATCTTACAGAGGAGTTAAGGAACGAGGCACATGAAAATGCGAAAATTATGAAAGATAGGGTTAAAGTTTTTCATGATAAGTTCATCATGAGAAAAACTTTTGTTCAAGGACAAAAAGTCTTACTCTATAACTCTAGACTTCATCCCTTTCCCGAAAAGTTAAAATCAAGATGGACAGGAACTTTCATTATTAAGACTGTGTTTCCACATGGAGCCATAGAGATATACGACCCTAAAAATGGAAATGTATTCAAGGTAAATAGTCAACGTCTGAAACCATTTTTGGAATCAGTACCGGAAGCAAACGCAGCCATGGGTCTTTTTGACCCAATGTATCGGTAACTCTACCTCTCTACCAGTTCATTTAATGCATTTATACATACATGGGGACAATGCATGAGATAAGTGTGGGGGAGGGTACTAACCTTATGTAAAAATATATATAGAAAACATAAAAATAATAAAATAATAAAAAATGAATAAAAAATAAAAATAAAAATATTTATTTTAACTCACTAACCTTAGGTTATAAACTTAATATAAAAACAAAAAATATATATAATTAAAATAATATATATAAAAATGAAATAATATAAAACATATATATATATATATATATATATATATATATTATATATATATATATATATATATATAGTTGACGAAGGAGAGAATATTTTGACTTATCTTTTGAAAGAAATCCAAGTTAATCTTAAGAATTAGGAAAATCATGATTAGGATTTCTAAAAACTTGGTCAAAATAAAATAAATTGTTGGATTTTTTTTGGTATAGGAGAAAAAATTGAATAATTAATTAGTCTTGATTTTTACCTAATGAAATGTGCATTCCTAATATACTTTCACATCTAGGATTCTAAGACAAAGACTGTTGTGCCTTAAAAAAATAATAAATAAATAAATAAATATACCAGAGTTCACTGATTAAGCTGGATACATGTGCCTCAAGAAGCATAAGTATTCACGTCTAAAGGTGATTTTATAAGACCTTGGTTTTGTGGCCTAGTTCACTTGAGTCCTTAAGTCTGTGGGGTATTTTCTCACCCGGTGCCCTAAAATCGATCGGTTTGGGAGCCACCGACCTTAAGCTCGCTGCATGGGTGAATTAGAAAGCCTAAGAAAACTAAGAAATATTATCTATATATGTACTAACACATCTAATAGTCAATTAGTTAGGTATGAGGGTCTCAAGAAGTCTTGATACTTTTACAAAAGAAAATTAGATGAGCTATACATATTAAACAAAGAGAAAATAATAATAATAATAAAGAGGCATGAGAGTCCAAGTTAAAGAATCCCTAGTAAAGATTTACAAGGATGCATATGACTTAGGGTAATGAAAGAGACTATATAAAAATTCAATTTTAGTCCTTACCTAAAATTGATAACAAATTGTATAAAGACTAAGTTCAAGAATGAATAGGAATGATAATCCTAAAACTTATAGCTTACTGAGTTTCTTCAAATATATTTCAAATATTTCTTTCCTTTTTTAAAATAAAAAATTAATTAATTAATTAATTAAATCACTAACATTTTTCTTTTATGGATTTTGTGGGTGTAATCCAATAAAAACCCTCACGAGACAACACTCGTCCTTTAGGGGTAACCTAGAGGTTTAACGGCTTGTTGTACGTGCTAAGTGCAATCGTGATTCCTACGAAAGTGAGTTAGGATAGGTTAGTCTTCTTTTCTTTTTCTTTTTATTCTTTACTCGAGGACGAGCAAAAAGATAAGTGCGGGGGTGTGATAGGTAGTAAAAAGTGCATATTTATCATCACATTTACCATCATATTTTCCTATTTATTCTTTTATTAAGCACTGCTACTAATGTTTTATTGTTTAATGTGTGCAGGCCTTCAGTACTTAAAAAAATAAAAAATAAAGTACAAGTTAAGCCCAAAAAACCCAAGAATCCCACAAGCCCACATGCATAATTAATTTAAAAGCTTCTGTCTTATCTAACCTAATCTAAACTTAGATTTTAAATTATTTTAAAATCTAGGGAAGAAGAGGAAGGATAAAATAGAACTCCTAATTGCTAAGAAGAGGAGGAACAGGATAAGATGAGATTGACTTCTACTCAAACCTGGTTGCTTGCAATACAAGGATAAAGATAAAAGGGGAGAAAAGCTTAAAGATAAAGAACAAATCCTTTTATAAATTCGGATTTGTGATAACTTGCTTCCCAAGTTATCCCGAGTTCTCAAGATAGAAGGTTTGAATACGGAATTCAGAAGGAGGAGCCCAGATGAACGGAACAGAGGAGGCCACACAAGAAAGCGCGTGGCCATTGGCCACGCTATTGCCGCAGAAACGCGGCTATAGCTGCGTTTCCGCGGCCATTTGGATAAGTCTGGTTATGCATTTTCGTGGGAGAGTTGTACTGGGACTCTACATCCTATATCTCCTATAAATACCCCTGCAGAGCAACAGAGAGGGGCCAGCGACTGAAGTTAGGGTTTTTCTTTAGATCGTTTTCTCTTTCCGAAATTTCTTGTATTTTCTTTTTTGTTATTTGAAAAAGAATATTTGGAAGAAGGAGAGGAGCTTGTAATTGGTCAGTGACATCTAATAAAAAGTTACTCATTCTTCTTTGCACTTCAATTAAGTTTTTTTGCTTAGATCAATTATTTATTTCTTTTTTTCGTTTTCATGCAATTTTTTATTCCACATAAAAATTGAAAATAAAATAAAAAATGAATAACTGAATTAAACTTATAATTTGCTAATCTCTCGATCAACCTAGTTTAGTTTAAAAGGTGAATTGATTGACATCTCTTATTGTTAGAAACCCGAGGATTAAAATGGTCTTCTTGAAGATGAATCAATGATTAGGTTTACTTTAATTCAGGTTGCACTTTTAGATGATTCTTCATAGTTCATACTTAAAAACTTTGACAACATAATTTTAAGTAAAAAAACTTCTCTTATGCTATGCTTTGAAATTAGGATGAACGAATGTTTAATCTTTATTAATGTACACTAGTTAGGGTTCCAATATTAATATTTATCTTGCTTGATTCTCAATTAATAACCTAGGATGGATGCTGTAATACCCCGTTCCCGGAATACGTACTTAGTTGCGTATTCAGATTTTCCGATCGTATTTTTTCGATTTGTTTCCTGTATTTGTTTTGCTTTATGAATTCCTTATATGATTGTTTTGCCTTGGATTTGGATTCGTGGATTCGGAGTCAGCCCTAGTCTGAACCGAAGGCCCGATCCTAGAGTATTACTCGATTTAGACATTCTGATAATTAGAATTGACCGATTTTAGTTTTAAATATCATTTTCCAATATTATATATTTTCTATGATTTTCTAGATTTTTCTGGGATTAAAATGAAAGTCTTCAAAACCGGTGTCGGCCAGTGCCGCTGACCGATTCCTGGATTTTTATTCTCAAACAGTTTGGAATTCCATGATGGTCCTTTAGGCTTTATTCCTTAGAATCATATTTTCTACCTACATTCTTTTTCTGAGGATTTTATGATTTTATGAAAATTCCATCGGAGTCGGTAGATAACTGATTCCGGGATTTTTAGTTTTAAAAACTATAAAGTATTTCTTCAAACGGATTTCACTATTGGTCTTTATATATTATTATTGATTTTTCGTAATTATTTCGGGTCGTTCCGAGATACTCGAATTTCGGACGATTCCGGTATTTTCCCGGAAGGTTTCCGCATCCGCAACTGAATCCCGGGAATCCGCCACTTCCATTATTTTCATCTTCTTTCCCAAGAAAACATCTTCTCATTATAATTTATTTTCCTTTTTCCTTTTCCTTTATTTCTTTCCTTCCTCCACAAGCCAAAGCCTTTTCCAATATTCCAAAATTCCAATCTTTTACAACTTCCACTCACTTCCACACACTTCCATAAATATCTCTTTCTCTCTCTCTTCCATGGCCGGCCAAGTGGCCAAGAGAAGGACACTCACCTCACCTCCCCACTTTACAAAAACCCCCCTCTCTTCTATCATATTTGCACCTCCTTCACAAAAGTCAAAACCTATAAATACTTTTCCTCTCCTTTCTTTATTCATTCTCACTTCAACTTTCTCTTTCTTCTCTTCTCTTCTCTTCTCTTCACCAAAGCCCTAATCTCCAACTCCTCTTCATCCCCATCACTACAACAACAACCACCAACTCCCTAAGGAACAACAAGGTCATCTTCTTCCTCCTTCATCTCCATGGAAGCCACCACAAGGTCATCAACTCCAACAAAAGCTCATCTTCTTCTTCATCAACCTCCTTCAACTACCACCATCAACCACTCCTTTTGTGGGTAATTTTCATCACCAAAGACTTAGTCTATTTCTAGTATACCTATCTCTTCATATTATGTACACTTGTGCCATCAAAATCATGTTTTTAGATCATCAAACAAAACCCTAGAAAATCTGTTCTGTTTACTGTTTCTAGTCGATTAGTCGACTTGACCTAGAACCTAGTCGACTATAAACCCTTAGTTGAAACGTAACCTTTCTGGAAACACAGTTTTAGTCGACTTACCTATTTTCCTAGTCGACTAGAGACCCTTAGTCGACTACACCTTTGACCCTAGTCGACTAACCCTTTTCCTGAAATAAATCCCAACTCTCTGTATCACAGACTTAGTCGACTTAACATACTGTTAGTCGACTTGAGATGTCCGTTAGTCGACTACTCATTTCACCCTAGTCGACTAACCTTTTCCTGAAACAGAAACCAAACTCTCTGGATCACAGTATTAGTCGACTACCCCATCTTCCTAGTCGACTAACCCCTCTATTAGTCGACTACCCTGTCCACCCAGTCGACTAATTATTGGCTGTCTGTTATAGTTGCTTATCTTCTTAACTTTGGATCTTATACCTGGTTCATGTACTTCATGACTTGTACTTCATGACTCGTTACTTGATATGTATTACTTGACTTGTCACTTGACAAACATCATCTTCCCTTCTCTCTTTCTCTCCCCCCTTCTCTCTACATGTTTATATCAGGTTTTGTGGCGCATCCAAAGCTTCCGTGGATTTCGGATCTTTCGGCTTATTGGTGATTTAGGCGAGTAGTCTCGCTCTTCTCTTATCTCTATTTGGGTTTCCCATTTCATCGGGACGATAAGTATTTCACTTCCTATTTTCATGTATTTAATTTCATGTCTATATATCTTTTGATGCTTTTATACCATGCGTGGCCGACCCTTCGTGGTCGTTGTACTTTGGGTTACTTTTATGTTACCTTGCCATACCATTACCTCAGACTAGTCAGTTGCATGCTTCCTTTTAACACATGTATATCACCTGACCATCTAGTATGTTATCACCTGACTACCTGGCATGCCACTACCTTGCTAGACCCTCTTGTTATGACATGACTGACCCGGACTATATCGATCTCATTGGTATGCATGTTACTTGATATACCACCACCTTGTCATGCTATCTTTTAAAACCAAGCATGATACACCTGACTTTGTAATTGTCATGTTTACGGGAATCCTGTCTTGTTTTATGGAACTAAGTGCCACACGGAACAAAGTGCCACACCTTACTCGGTGGGGGCCACCTCTTGAATCCGTGGGGGCCACCTCTAGAATCCAATTATTACTGTTATGTCCAGTTATTCCCGTAACCTGATAATTCTGTTAATAAACTATAAAAAGGACAACTTGTATGGGTATGGGAGGAAGTGATGGATGCCGGAATGATATCTTGCTTATAGTGATGGGATATAAAAGTATGTATATATATATATATATATATATATATATATATATATATATATATATATATATATATACTGGCGGTAAGTGTTATGATATTACTGTTAGGGGGACTTTGGGCCTCCAAAGCCGGTTCCAGGTGTATGAAACCACTATAAGAAGTTCTATCAGTTCTCCATCTACTTCCGTTAACAACCCTCGACTTGCTTATATATGGATGTATGTGGGTTGGCCGTACACCAGGTCACATACCGAGATATATGGGTCAGACGAGTAATAATAATAATAGGTGTTTCCTGTGACCCCAGTTATGATTACTGTTATGATTCCTGTTTTGATACCTGTTATGCACTCTTGTCACATCTGTTATGTATTCTTGTTATGACTACTTTGCAACTCTGATTCTATACGCTTAGATATTCGGTGGCATGAGATAACGGTATATAGATGAGGGTTTCCTTGTTTGGATTATTCCTTCGATGTACTAGTCTCATGGGACCGTAACCTAAGCGTATACAATCAATTTTGCTTGTGATCAGTTTTACTTCGGATTTCCTGTTTTACGATTGTTACGTTATACCCGTTCTTATATATACTTCATTTGTGTTCTAACCCTCCTGTCTTCTGTACTTGACTCTTGTACTCATCCTTGGCTCGCCACCTGGCTTTTGCATCCTACTCGCCTGGGGAGTTTCACTGACTCCCCTGGATTCTCATGTCCAGGTCCTGGAGCCCGGAGCGTGAGGATCTCCCCCTTTGCTGCTCAGCGTAGCGCAGTGGTGGCGCGGATCCCCAGCCGACCTTTCAGAGCTCCATCCTTCCAGACCCCCTGTATGCCTCTCGAGTTTTCCCTTAGCAAACTCGTGAGTGCCCTTTTTCTATTCATACTTGTACATTCCTTGTATACATGTATGTGGACACCCTTTTATACTGTTCATATATGTATATCTTTTGTATTCTCGCATTTGCGCATACTAGTGATATGATATTCATGTAATATTGTGATCACTTCTGATGATAACTGTGTAATTGTACTATATGTGTTGGAATGTATAATGCACCATACGCTTCCGTACTCTGATTCTTGTCTGTACTGATGCTTAGCGTATATACGGGAGGGTAGTTCTGACCTACGTATATACGTTGCAGTGACGACCCCGTATCGCCGGGATCGGGGCGTTACAGATGCTTCTTCATTCAATATGATATCTCTCTTTGAGACTAATGCTATGAGTTGTGGTAGATGATTAGTAAACTATACTTCTTAAACTTGATCAAATCTAATCAATCTCTCTTTTTCTTTTCCAAGCGAATTACAGAGAAGATCGTTCCGAAATGCTTCCATCGCATCCTTCCCTGTGGATCGACCCGTCTAGCCTTTGCTACGCGGTTACCTTAAAACGAGACTAAGAATTTCTAAACTATACAATTTTCCGTTTCAATCAACCACTTTCGCAGGTCACGCGATTACACTGAGCATGTACAACAAGCCATTAAACATCTAGGTTACCCCTAGAGGACGAGTTTTGTCTCATGAGGATTTTCAGTGGAATCCACCCATAAAATCCAAAAATAAAGAGAAATTGTTAGTATTTTCGAAAAGCATTTTGAAGAAGAGAGAAAATATTTATTGTAAGAGTTCAAGTAATCTATAAGTTAAAGGAAAATTTAATTTTTCATTCCTAAACTCAGTCTCTTTTCAAAAACTTATTACCAATCAAGGTAAGGAGTCAAATTGTATTTCTCATTTAGTCTATTATTTTATCATAAGTCATATGCACCTTAGTGATAGTGAATTTTTTTTGACTCGAGGTTCTTTAACTCTTAACTCTTATGCCTTATTTTTTTTAAAAATATTTTGGTGGTATTATTTCTTAGTTTTATTAGGCTTTCTAATCTGCCAATATAACGAGCTTTTAGTCGGTGACACCCAAGTCGGACGGACTTAGGGCACCGGGTGAGAAAACACCCCAAGAACTTAAGGACTCGAGCAAATAAGGTAACAAAACAAAGGATTTTTTTATAAGATGCACCGATTTTAGGCGTGAATACTTATGCTTTATGAGGCACAAGTACCCAGCTTAATCGGAGGATATATATATATTATATATATATATATATATATATATATATTCTTTTTTTCATTTTTTTTATTTTTATAAGATATAAGAATCTTTATTTTTGAACCCTAAGTGTGTAAGTGTATAAAGCATGCATTTTTCATCAAGGTAAAAATCAAGCTTAAATTACTTTTTCAAATTTTCTTCCTAGCTCTAGAAATCAAACAAATAATCTTATTCTGACCAAGTATAAAAAATCCTAATTATGATTCTCCTATTCCTAAAAATTATCTTAATTTCTTAAAAAAAAGGTCAAAATATTGTTTCTCTTTTCAAAAAGTTTTTTTAAGAAAGAAAAATGTTATTTTTTATTTTAAAACAAAAGAAACTTATGTTATGTTAGAACCCTCCTCCATACCTATCTCATGCATTGTCCTCAATATATGAATGAATGCATAAATATATGAAAAAGAAGAAAGTGAAGGAAAATATTACCTAAAGGTGGTGATTTCGGTGGTGGTCGGATTGGGTCAAGCATTACTACCCAATCAGGATAATGTGATTGTTCACAGAACCCACCTTTATTGACCTCTTTTCTATTTACATATTTACAGTCCCTCAATATGAATAGGATCATGAAAGATCCTATCATGAAACTTATTCTCTTTACATGACCAGTCATGAAAAATCAACACGGAGTCATCATGATCAATACCTATGTCGGAAAATTGATTGGATTCAAGAGTGATAGGTTTGGGAAACCTTACTAACTCAAGAAAGTCAACTTTGGGTTTGAAAGTCAGTTTTGGTTCAAGAGCTGAGTCCCAATCAAAGAATTGAAATTCACATTCTTCTCCCATCAATGGAATGTAATTATTCAAAAATTGGTGATTCAATTTCTAGATCTATGGGTACGGGAATAAATGTTGGCTCTGAAAATTGGTCCAAATTGGGTGAGGATACTGGATCAATATAGATTCGAAAATGAAAACTAAATTACAAGGGTGGGGATCGGGGTCACATTCACATTCAAATTCAATCTCATTGAATGGAAAACTTGCTAATTTCTCCAAGGTTAGAAATTGGTCAAGTTGAAATTTGTGTGATGAAATTGAGTCTTCATCAAAGTCTCCAAGACACCAAGATTCTTCGTTCCTAGCAATATGGGTAGGGCAATCGGAATAGTCGAACATGTGTTAGGTAGAGTTTCCTTATTTCTATCTTTCACTATGTTAATATAACGACTCATTTGTACTTCCAGCTTGTCGATAGATTGTAAAAATTATTTTCAGACTGAATCAAATTTCTCATAGTCCTATTTGAGTCTATAGGTTCTTCTTCTTGTTGTGGGACTTGGAACATGGAGTAAGAATCTTGGATTTGGGAGTCGTGTGGGAATTGTGAGTCCATCATTTTCAGCTTTTGCTCTTAGGACTCAATTATGGCTTATATAATTTTCATAACTTCAGATTTTTCTTCTATTGGTTGATCATGATTAGAAAAATTATAGACTGAATGTTGGAATGGTGGTTGACAATATGGCTCGGAAGAGTTGTATTCCCATTGACTATTTGAAGAGTAGTGATGATTATTCCAGTCTTGTTCATAATATTAGAACCGGGGGCATGTATTGACTCGGATGAGACCAATCTGGCACACTAGGTTGGTTAAAGTTATGATATTCCGAGTTGGTAATATCCGAGTCAAAAGAGATCGGGGTGTAATATGGATTACCATTAAAATTAAAAAAATTAGACCTTAGACCTAGATGACTCCTAACTTGTTAGACTGTCCACGGGAGTATATTACAGAATCTGACCACAAGTTAATCGGCCAGATAGGGACAAGATTAGTGGGAGGTATTCATGCCTAATCAACGGGCCTAATTATGCCAAACTACTATTTTTTGAGGTTTCGCCTCATCAATCCCCAACCTTTGACACCGATTTGGCAAGAGTCAAATCTAATCAACTTTTCTCTTAGGTCAGTCTCCTATTTGAGTCTGAGATATCCCTAGGGCCAACGTCTACTCAGTTTTAGTTAAGCTTGGGTTAGTGAGTGAGGAGATTATTTGTGGGCTAAGGGAGGGTAATGACTTCCCCACCTTATTTTGTTTATAGGACAAGCCCTTAATTCAGTTTAGTACAGTGTACAAGTATATAGAAAAAGTAACACTCAAGCAATATTCTTATAAGAATGAACCTTATACTAAATGCTATGCATATATGCCTTAGCTCCAGCGCTCTTCAATAGTAAATAGAAAATATAACAAAATATACATGTGCCTAAATACAAAGTCTAAACAGTTTTTAACATTTACAATCAATCTTTTACTATTGAATTAGAAATGTATATGCAGTGAGTCAAATAAGAAAATAAATAGTTACAGATATTTAAACATTGCAATTCAGCCAACCTGCAAAAAATACAGGTTAGTAGTTTACTCAGATTGCCACGAGAACCCAGCAAATCTGAGGGCTTCTGGGCTCTTCTTTCTTGAGCAGAGTCCAGGGCCACTTATATGTCCACTGTAACAAAAATTTCCTTATTGTTAAACCTGTACGCCAAGTATAAAAAAGAAACTTAACCAAAAATGTAAATTTAAAAAGAGAGTTACTTACCATCTCCCCTGGCAATGGTGCCAAAATTTTGATTAAGTTGTAACCTACACACAGAAAATACAGAATTTCAAAACTTTATAATAAAAGTGTGCAAGTACTCAATAGTACCGCTATAGCAAGTGACTATGCAGATCGTGATCCCCAAGGAGGGACTAGCGATGGAAGCCTTTTGCAAGTTCTCTTTAGTTAACAAAAAATGGTTAAAATTCTTCTTTTAGTTCTTGAAAAGAGAAGAAAAATAAGTTATGCTAATCTATGAAGAAAGTGGTAGATTGAGAAGATGGAGAAAATAGGTAATGATTTTATACAAAGAAATTAAAAAGAGTGAATAAAAGAGTTAAGAGATGGTAGTGATCTAAACTAAATGATTAAAAGAAAGAAAGAAAACTAAAAGAACTTACTTCGGTTGATGACTTACCTTAGAATGTTGGCACATTTACCTTACTTTGGAGGCGATCAATGCATAATCCATAAAATTAAGCTCAGTCCCAATTCGCATTACATCATCAAGACGAACAAGAATGAAATGATACAGAATCTTTAGGAGGAGATCATCATCATGAAATATCGGTGGCAAACACACAATAAGGTTATGTTGATGCTACTGGATCGCTTGGATACTCATCAAAAATTAAAAGAGGAAAAGCAGAAAAGAGAAGAAGAATATAAAAAGAAGAAAACATGAACAAGTTATCTTTTTATTGCTTGCAGAAACGATGGAAGAAAGCAGGAGGTTACATCGGTGTCACTTTCAACATAAATCTCTCTCTCTTACTTACATGAATCTCAGTCTAAATATGCTTACAAAGAAATAAAAGTTACATGAAAAGAAAAATAAAAACCTACACTAACTTAGAATGAAAACTAGCCAAAAATCCTTCTCTACCTAATCGCTCCTTGTACACTGAGAATTTGCAGGTATTTGTGCAAATACAGAACGGGGGAGAGCGTATGAAGATATAGGGAGCAAACGCTCCCCAAATCACACCAGATAGCCATGAATCCGCAGCCTGGATATGGCTCCAGGGGGAGAGCATCTCTGGTTTTATCTTTTTTCCTTTTTTCCAATAGGTTTTTCTGTTTGATCTTCTGATTTCAATGATATCCTCTTTGATCTTCGATTAACCGATTCGATTCACCAAAATCTAAATTTAACCAACTGGACTTGGTATCATCCTCCTCTAACCAAATAAATCTAGTTAAATCTGACTTTAACTTGTATTTATTTGATTTTATTCTCTTTCTCCCCATGATTATCTTCTGCAAAATAGACATTTAAGACAAAAAATTAGCAGATTTATTACAAGATAAATATAGGAGTATAATGAAAAGAATGTAAATTACGTGTACGATCACACCCCATACCTCTCTTTTGCTCATCCTCGAGCAAAATAATAAAACTAAACCTAAAAACTTATTAGACCACTTTCGCAGGTCACGCGATTGCACTGAGCATGTGCAACAAGCCATTAAACATCTAGGCTACCCCTGGAGGACGAGTTTTGTCTCGTGAGGATTTTCAGTGGATTACACCAATAAAATCTAAAAAGAAAGAGAAACTGTTAGTATTTTCAAAAAGCATTTTGAAGAAGAGAGAAAATATTTATTGTAAGAGTTCAAGTAATCTATAAGTTATAGGAAAATTAAATTTTTCATTCCTAAACTTAGTCTCTCTTCAAAAACTTATTATCAATCAAGGTAAGAAGTCAAATTGTATTTCTCATTTAGTCTATTATTTAATCATAAGTCATTTGTACCTTAGTGACAATGAATTTTTTTTGACTCCAGGTTCTTTAACTCTTATGCCTTATTTTTTTAAAAATATTTTGGTGGTATTATTCCTTAGTTCTATTAGGCTTTCTTATCTGCCTATATAACGAGCTTTTAATCGATGACACCCAAACCGGACGGACTTAGGGCACCGGGTGAGAAAACATCCCAAGAATTTAAGGACTCGAGAAAATAAGACCACAAAACTAAGGATTTTATTTATAAGATGTACCGCTTTTAGGCGTGAATACGTATGCTTTATGAGGCACAAGTACCCAGCTTAATCGGAGGATATATATATATATATATATATATATATATATATATATATATATATATATATATATATTCTTTTTTTTATAAGGCATAAGAATCTTTTTTTTTGAACCCTAAGTGTGTAAGTGTATAAAGCATCCATATTTCATCAAGGTAAAAATCAAGACTAAAATACTTTTTTAAATTTTCTTCCTAACTCTAGAAATCAAACAAATAATCTTATTTTGACCAAGTATAAGAAATCCTAATTATGATTCTCCTATTCCTTAAAATTAACTTAATTTCTTAAAAAAAGGTCAAAATATTGTCTCTCTTTACAAAAAGTTTTTTTAAGAAAGAAAAATGTTATTTTTTTTAAATAAAAAGAAAACCTATGTTATGTTAGAACCCTCCTCCACACCTATCTCATGCATTATCCTCAATATATGAATGAATCCATAAATACATTAAAAAGAAGAAAGAGAAAGAAAATATTACTTTAAGGTGGTGATTTCCGTGGTGGTCAGATTAGGTCAAGCGTTACTACCCAATCAAGATAATGTGGTTGTTCACAGAATCCACCTTTACTGACCTCTTTTCTATTTACATATTTACTGTCCCCCAATATGAATAGGATCATGAAAGATCCTATTATGAAACTTATTCTCTTTACATGACCAGTCTTGAAAAATCAGCACGGAGTCATCATAATCAATACTTATGTCGAAAATTGATTTGGATTCAAGAGTGATAGGTTCGAAACCCTTACTAACTCAAGAAAATCATCTTTGGGTTTGAAAGTCAGTTTTGGTTCAAGAGCTGCGTCCCAATCAAAGAATTGAAATTCTCATTCTTCTTCCATCAATGGAATGTGATTATTCAAAATTGGTGATTCAATTTCTAGATCTATGGGTACGGGAATAAATGTTGGCTCTAGAAATTGGTCCAAATTGGGTGAGGATATTGGAATCAATATAGATTCGAAAATGAAAACTAAATCACAAGGTTGGGGATCGAGGTCACATTCACATTCAAGTTCAATCTCATTGAATGAAAACTTGCCAATTTGTCCAAGGTTAGAAATTGGTCAAGTTGAAATTTTTGTGATGAAATTGAGTCTTGATCAAAGTCTCCAAGACACCAAGATTCTTCGTTCCTATCAATATGGGAAGGGCAATCGGGAATAGTTGAACATGTATTAGGTAGAGTTTCCTCATTCCTATCTTTCACTATGTTGATATAATGACTCATTTGTACTTCTAGCCTATCGATAGATTGCAAAAATTATTTTCAGACTGAATCAGATTTTTCATACACTGATCTGAGTCCATAGGTTCTTCTTGTTTGGGACTTGGAACATGGAGTAAGGATCTTGGATTTGGGAGTCTTGTAGGAATTGTGAGTCCATCATTTTCAGCTTTTGTTCTTGGGACTCAACCATGACTTCTATAATTTTCATAACTTCAGATTTTTCTTCTATTGGTTGATCATGACTAGAAAAATTATAAGCTGAATGTTGGACTCTATGAAGAATAGTGATGATTATTCCAGTCTTGTTCGTAATATTCGGACTGGGGCTCGTATTGATTCGGATAACACCAATCCGGCACACTAGGTTGGTTAAATTTATGATATGCTGGTTTGATAATATCTGAGTCAAAAGAGATCAGGGTGTAATATGGATTACCATTAAAATT
The DNA here is from genome assembly GCA_038442645.1 of Agave tequilana. NCBI lineage: Eukaryota > Viridiplantae > Streptophyta > Magnoliopsida > Asparagales > Asparagaceae > Agave > Agave tequilana. The sequence goes on from JAVJIF010015407.1 coordinate 21,478, forward strand.
AAAAAAAGATTGTTGTTATAAGCCATATCACACAAGAAATATCAAAAACAAACAAAGAAAAACAAACAAATAAACAAACAAATAAAAAAGAAAAAAAAATCTAACCTAAGTTAGGGTAGACCTTAGACCTAGATGACTCCTAATTTATTAGACTGTCCATGGGGATATATTACAGAATCTGACCACAAGTTAATTGGCCATATAGGGGAAAGATTAGTGGGAGGTATCCATGCCTAATCAGTGGGACTAATTATGCCAAACCACTATTTTTTGAGGTTTCGCCTCATCAATCCCTAACCTTTGAACCGATTTGGCAAGAGTCATATCTAATCAACTTTTCCCTTAGGTCAGTCTTCTATTTGAGTCCGAGATGTTCCTAGGGCCAATGTCTACTCAGTTTTAATTAGGCTTGGGTTAGTAAGAGAGGAGATTGTTTGCGGGCTAAAGGAGGGTAATAACTTCCCCACTTTATGTTGTTTATAGGACAAGCCCTTAATTCAGTTTAGTGCAGTGTACAAGTATAAAGAAAAGTAACACTCAAGTAATATTTCTTACAAGAATGAACCTTATACTAAATGCTATGCACATATACCTTGGCTCTAGCACTCTTCAATAGTAAATAGAAAATGTAACGAAATATACACGTGCCTAAATACAAAGTTTAAACCGTTTTTAACATTTACAATCAACCCTTTACTGTTGAATAATAAATGTATATACAATAAGTCAAACAAGAAAATAATGAAAGATCACCTAGAGGGGGGTGAATAGGTGATTATGCTAATCTAGTCAACTCAATGCGGAATTAAAAACTAATTTGCAATTTCAACAAGAGATGCACACAACCAAGCCAACCATATAAGTATGAATGAGCAATATGAATAGATGCAAGGCACAAAGTAAAGAGAGAGAGTAAGAGTCAATGAACAAGCGCAAACACCAAGATATGTTTCGAGGTTCGAGCACCCAGCTCTACATCCCCGCCTTCACCCAGAAGGATTTTAAGTCCACTAGCTTGTCCACAAAGGACTCCCACAAAGGGAACCTCTACCGAGGATTTGGGGCAATCACAATACAAGGAGTACCCAACTCCTCTCCTTACACACACAACCTCCTCCTTGAGGCACAACTCCAAGCCTACAAACAATCACCTCACAACCCGAGGGATTAGCACAAAGCCAAGTAAGGATCACCTCACAACTTGAGGGATACAAACCACTTGCACAAACAACCTCCTCAACCCAAGAGGGAAAAGCACAAAGCAAAGTATATAGGGTTTACAACTTGGTGGTTCAACAATAACCACAAACAATCTCTTTTCCCACACACAAAGATCCTATAGAGAAGTTAGTAGATTTTTGCTCAAGTGTGGAGAAAACTAAGGGATTTGAAACCAGCAACTCAAAGAAAATCTTTGGGAAATAATAGAAAATGAAGATAGTGAAGTTCAAACAAAAGCTTTTCCCAAAATCCCTTTTCTTTGATTTTTCAAACCCTAATAAAAACACCAAAAAGATTGTTCAATTTGAATCCAAAAACTTCTTTAATTGCTGTGAAAACACCAGAGAGTAAGGAAAATTCGCACAAAAAATCTTAGAGAAAAACTCTTTCCAATAGGGTATTTATAGACCCCAGAAAAATATAGCCGTTGGCAGCAGAAATGCCAGAAATACGCTGCCGGTCGACCGCCCAACGGTCAATTTTTGCCCGTTGGCAGCTGCCGGTCGACCGCCCCGGTCGACCCAAACAAACAGAGAGCTCTGCTCTCAGACCGGTCGACCGGTCCGGTCGACCGTCCCAGTGTCTCCAAACGTGCACAGATCTGTGCACGTCAGTCGACCGGCCCGGTCGACCGACTTCATCCTAGTCGACTTGGTCAGTTGACTTAGTCGACTGGTGAAGCCCGGAACAGAAAACTGGGTTAGAAACATTTTTAAAAATTCTTTTATCATTTCTAAAAATCACCAAAATAGTTTTATCATTTTGCATTGATATATAAACATGTGGTAAAAAGTTTAGCTCAAATATCAATCAATATGAACTATTTTTGTGTCTTATCATTTTTACCAAAAACCAAAAACTGTATTTTCTAAAACTTTGATTTTGAATAGAAAATACGTTTCGTCCAAAACTCTTCCAAATACAAAACATGATATCTAAACACTTTGAAGCATGATGTATATGGATAGAAATCCAATATACATGAAACAAATATATATCATAGTTTTTGTCATTAATTCCAAAATATGTTTTGTCAAAAATACCAAAACATATAAGACATGAATAAGTAAGTCAAAACTAAGTTTGTCTAGGAAATTAAAGCATGCATGTATATAGAACAAATCATATATACATTAAACCATGTAAACTTGTTTTGATCTATCTATTCATGAAAACCAAGATCGGTTAAACCTAAAACCGAAAAACCAAAAACCAATATTCAAAACATGAAACGTGTGTGTTGTGAACTTGAGCATTATCATACTATTCTAATCTTTACAATTTGTATCTAAACACAAAACTAAACTATGCTGTCGAAGTCTTCTTGTAGAGCGCAATCTCCAAGCCGACTCGATCCAAAACTCCTTGATCCATCGAGCAAGTGCTATATGTGATCTTTGACGCTCGGGCTCTTGAATCAACTTGTGAAAGATGTGTGGAAGCTTTCACCAACTAATAACTTGATTAATGATCTGAAACTAAACTCACAAGATTATTAGTACACATAACTACATGAGTTAATCATCATCAAAACTAGAGTGGAAGGCCTTTGGGCCAACAATCTCCCCCTTTTTGATGATGACAAAACTCATAGAGTTATATATGCATGGATTAAAGTTAAGCTTCAAAGAAGCTCCCCCTTAACTCATGCATAACCAAATAAACATAATGAATGTGCAATGAAGGCTCTTAAACATGAAGCATGAAACATGCATACCTATGCATAAACAATAAAGGGTTCTAGATACCAATGAAATGTTCAATTACAAAACAAGCTCTAGATTCCAATGAAATATTTAAAACAAAACATGCTCTAGATACCAATTACACTCTAGATACCAATTACAAAACATCCAATCACAAAACATGCTTTAGATACCAGTTAAAATTATACTAAATTAAACTTAATATATGCAAAACAAAAACATGCATATATAAACCCAAATTCTTCTCCCCCTTTTTGTCAATCATCAACAAAGGGGTAAAAACTAAAACAAAACAAAATCTTCTCTCTTTTTAATACAAAGAGTCAATCTTCAATAAGGGGTAAAAGCAAAGACAAATCAATTGAAAAATCAATAAATATTTCTCCCCCTTTTGTTCGAAATAATGAATCAATAAAAAATAAGATTTTCCTTTTTGACTAAAACAAAAACAAAGTCAATTTGAGGTACCAATTGAAAATATGTCAAAGAATAGCATCTTGATACCAATTGAAAGGAAACAAACAAAAATATTGATACCAATTTGAAATTTTCAATCATAAAGTAAGGGAGTGGGAATCAAATACCAATTGAGAAATCACCAATTGAAAGACAAAATCAATTTTCTCCCCATTTATGAAATACCAACTAAAATGATGCATGGGCTTGATACCAATTTAAAAGTAATCAATTGAAACAAAGTTAAAGCTCAAGAACCAGCATAAACAAGATTTTGTGCTTAAAGATATAGGGATATAATAAGCACAAATAAACATATATATGTATGAAAAATAGATACCAATAGAAATTGATATTCTTGGAATGAAGCATACATACATACAAAAACATATGAGTATACAAGAAATGTCAAGATTGATACCAATTGAAAGAATTCAATGATACCAATTAAAATAACAATAATATCAAATGTATATCTCATATAATTATACCTCCCAATCATGGTTCAAGTTTTAAATGATTTTCATTTTAAAGCATACAATAACATGATCTCCCATCCATCCTCCCATGGAAGGTAGGGGCTTTCAAAAATAGGTTTGAAAATAAGCTTTGTTTAAAAATCTCTACCATAGTGAAGAATACGAACTAGTTATAGGAAAATTTTTTAAAACTAGTACGAAATCCTTCAAGCAAGGAATAAAACAAAATTATTTTTCATGAAACACATGTAAATCACATGATCACTAAACACTCAAAATCCATAAAGCTCATATCATAGTTTCATGAAAACAAATCATGAGTAAACTAGTAAAGTGAGTGTACAAGTATAATGTGACACATATCAACATGAAAATATTCAATTAGGCTCATATGAAATTCCTTGAAAACATGAAGTTCATCTAAGATGTGAAATCACCAATAGAAATCATCTTAAAAACAAGAGATTCATTATAAATGTGAAATCACTTAGCAAACATGAAATTCATCCAAATGATTTAAACTTCAAGGCATATGTATGTCATGTACAAACTAAAGTATACATACATATCCTAAACATAATGAGTCCACAAAAGTATATGCATGAAGGCATGTGGCTCAAGGATGTATATGTATAAATGATAGTTTGGACAAGATGGACATATACAAGAAGTTAAACTAATAAACACGAAATCAAGAAAAACTAAATTTTCACCAAAACTAATTTCATTTCAAGGTATATGTATGAATTGCCAACACAATAAGTGTACATACATATCCCTAAACACAATTGAGTCCATATATATAGATTTGCATGAAAGGCAAATGACTCAAAGGGTATACATGTATATCTTAAGGTTTGGCAAAATAAACATATACATGAAATGAAATCTCATACACATAAAACAAATCCAAAAATAGGAATACGAGTTTAAAATGCATGAATCATCAAAACTAGGCTAAACTAGCACATTTAATGGGTACAAATAAGCATCCAAGCACAAACATATATAAAGATTTATTTGTGTCCTACTACATGTTCAAGTATAAATTCTAGTCTTAATGAAAACTAACATCTAAACAAGTAATCAAATCATTAAGCATAAAACGGGATATAAGTCAACATGAAAGACATAAAAATGATCATGAATACATAATAGCCTATAAACATCAAAACATGTGGCAAAATTAGAAATCATACAACACATCATCATTATTAAACTATTACAACACAAGTTATTTATCAAAACATGAATCATTAAAATAAAAAGTCATAGTCAACCATATGATTTAGCATGACAAAGACATGTGCATAAGATCTTTATGATTAACATGATAGCTAAAACATAAAGAGAACACAAAACATGGGTCCATACTAAACATGGGTGTCCCAACAACTAATCATGTAAAGCATAAGTCTAATAAACATGGCAAACATCATACTAATCATGAAACAATAAAACATGAATCATAAACATCCAAATGGTCATAATGCATATGCATGTGCATTAGATCTAGGGCATACATGTTAGTTTAAACAAGGTGAGAACACTAAATATAGATCCATATAAAACATGGGTGCTCAAGTAACTAAACATGTATAGCACTATTCTAATAAGCATGGCATAAGCATAATGAACAATAAACCATGGCATGCTATAAATAGATGAACATGAAAAGCATGCAAATAAAAATGGGAGTTAGAGAATGATACCAAAACTCATGAAGGTGCATCTCTAGTTCTCCAAACCATGGTGGTCCTCCCAACAAATCTCCTTGAGAGTGAAGCATCCAAATGGTTCTCTTTAGGCACGGAACGCATCCACTCCAAGGCACCAACACTCTCACGTTTTGAGAGAGCTTCCACCTACATCAAAAAGTATAGAGGTGGTTTTTGGTACCCATTTCTTTGTGGGTCCACGGGGGTTAGTATCCTTTCTAACCCAAACAAGATTAGTTGCTAAATTTTCATGATAGATACGATCATAACAAAATCTAGCAAGATGACCTTTTCGGCCACAATGTGTACATGTGTACACATGAGCATACGTGTAATGGTGGTGACCGTGGGAAGTATGTGTATGCCGTGTAGAGTGTGCATGTAAAGATGGACCTCGTTTCTTGTGAACCAAGGTTTCCAAACGTGAATGATTCAATGTGCATTGGCTCAAAGTGGAGCCCAAACATTCAACACTCATCTTCAAAACATTAATATCATTTTCAATAGGGGAAGATAAAGTGGAGCATGCAATAGGAGTGCTAGAACAAGAAGCTACACTAGCATGACAAACATGAATATCAATCTCATTTTGTAAAGATTCATTTTTCTTCAAAACCAAATTCAATTCTTTTGTAATTGAATCAATTTTATTTTTCAAAAAAAGGTTATCATTTAAAACAAAATCCAATTTAGAAAATAAAACCTCATTGTTTTTCACAACATCATTGCAATCATTTTTATTTTTCAAAATCTCAATCTCATCAAGGGTAAGGTCTAGTTGAGATCATAGTGAGTCACGTTCACTAGTGATCTCTTCCTTCTCTTGCAAAACCAATTCAAAATTAGAGCATAAATCCTTTAATTCATTTTTCAAAACAAAGTTGTCATCTTTCAAAAGATTGTGTTTTTCCAATAAATTTTCAAGCTTTTGAGCAAGTTTCAAATTTAAAGTTTGAACTTCAAAACAACCATGGCAATAGGAACTAGAGCTATCATCTAATTGAGTGTCCGATTGTACCACAAGGGAGTTTTTCCTTGGACCATGAAGCAATGCTCTTCGGACTTTTCTCTCTTAGATCTCCTCATCTTGTTGATAATCCTTGGAAGCTCAGGAGACGTCAATAAGCTCCAAACTGCAAAAGCCGAATCATAACGATCAAACACCGGTAAAAGATGTTCACTAAGAGATGCTCTAAGTGTTCTAAGTGCTAATGCATTTGCCTTCTTATGCTTGCTACTATTGGGGAATGATTCCATAGTGGAGGCTTGATAAACTAGATGTCCTAGTCTTTTCAAATGGCTACTCATATTGGCCTTCCAAACATCAAGTCTAATATGGTCAAACATAGGAGGGCTATCCATGAGAGCAAACTAAATGAGTGCAAATGAGCAATGCAAATGAAGATTAGCAAACCAAGATCTCACTCCTAGGTGGTTAAACCTAAATATCAGGAGCACTAGCTCTGATACCAATTGAAAGATCACCTAGAGGGGGAGTGAATAGGTGATTATGCTAATCTAGTCAACTCAATGCGGAATTAAAAACTAATTTGCAATTTCAATAACAGATGCACACAACCAAGCCAAGCATATAAGTATGTATGAGCAATATGAATAGATGCAAGGCACAAAGTAAAGAGAGAGAGAGTAAGAGTCAATGAACAAGCGCAAACACCAAGATATGTTTCGAGGTTCGAGCACCCAGCTCTACATCCCCGCCTTCGCCCAGAAGGATTTTAAGTCCACTAGCTTGTCCACAAAGGACTCCCACAAAGGGAACCTCTACCGAGGATTTGGGGCAATCACAATACAAGGAGTACCCAACTCCTCTCCTTACACACACAACCTCCTCCTTGAGGCACAACTCCAAGCCTACAAACAATCACCTCACAACCCGAGGGATTAGCACAAAGCCAAGTAAGGATCACCTCACAACTTGAGGGATACAAACCACTTGCACAAACAACCTCCTCAACCCAAGAGGGAAAAATACAAAGCAAAGTATAGAGGGTTTACAACTTGGTGGTTCAACAACAACCACAAACAATCTCTTTTCCCACACACAAAGATCCTATAGAGAAGATAGTACATTTTTGCTCAAGTGTGGAGAAAACTAAGGGATTTGAAACCAGCAACTCAAAGAAAATCTTTGGGAAATAATAGAAAATGAAGATAGTGAAGTTCAAGCAAAAGCTTTTCCCAAAATCCCTTTTCTTTGATTTTTCAAACCCTAATAAAAACACCAAAAAGATTGTTCAATTTGAATCCAAAAACTTCTTTAATTGCTGTGAAAACACCAGAGAGTAAGGAAAAATTCACATAAAAAATCTTAGAGAAAAACTCTTTCCAATGGGGTATTTATAGACCCCAGAAAAATATAGCTGTTGGCAGCAGAAATGCCAGAAATACACTGCCGGTCGACCGGTCCGGTCGACCGCCCAACGGTCAATTTTTGCCCGTTGGCAGCTGCCGGTCGACCGCCCCGGTCGACCCAAACAAACAGAGAGCTCTGCTCTCAGACCGGTCGACCGGTCCGGTCGACCGTCCCAATGCCTCCAAACGTGCACAGATCTGTGCACGTCGGTCGACCGGCCCGGTCGACCGACTTCCTAGTCGACTTGGTCAGTTAACTTAGTCGACTGGTGAAGCCCCGAACAGAAAACTGGGTTAGAAACATTTTTAAAAATTCTTTTATCATTTCTAAAAATCACCAAAAATAGTTTTATCATTTTGCATTGATATATAAACATGTGGTAAGAAGTTTAGCTCAAATATTAATCAATATGAACTATTTTTGTGTCTTATCATTTTTACCAAAAACCAAAAACTGTATTTTCTAAAACTTGGATTTTGAATAGAAAATACGTTTTGTCCAAAACTCTTCCAAATAAAAAACATGATATCTAAACACTTTGAAGCATGATGTATATGGATAGAAATCCAATATACATGAAACAAATATATATCATAGTTTTTGTCAGTAATTCCAAAATATGTTTTGTCAAAAATACCAAAACATATAACACATGAATAAGTAAGTCAAAACTAAGTTTTTCCAGGAAATTAAAGCATGCATGTATATAGAACAAATCATATATACATTAAACTATGTAAACTTGTTTTGATCTATCTATTCATGAAAACCAAGATCGGTTAAACCTAAAACCGAAAACTAAAAACCAATATTCAAAACATGAAACGTGTGTGTTGTGAACTTGAGCATTATCATACTATTCTAATCTTTACAATTTGGATCTAAACACAAAACTAAACTATGGTACCGAAATCTTCTTGTAGAGCGCAATCTCCAAGCCGACTCGATCCAAAACTCCTTGATCCATCGAGCAAGTGCTATATGTTTGTAGGATCTATATAACAAGCAAAACAACACTAGAGGGGGGTGAATAGTGTTATTTAAACTTTAAACAAATCACTTGCAGAAATTAAATAATCACAAGAGATTAAGCACAGAAAAACAAACGCAAACAGCGGAGAGTTATCCTGGTTCGGTCCTTGTGACCTACATCCAGTCCCCAAGCAAAACGCTTGAGATTTTCCTTTACTTTCCTTGTGTACACCCTACAACAAGTGCCTTGTGCACCACTTGACAAACACCCTTTGCCAACGTGCACAACTTCTCTTCCACCAAGAGAACACGCCTTGTACAATCTTCTACACCCAAGAAGACTCCTTGTACAACTTTCTTTGAAATGAATACAATAACTTCCTATAGCCTTGATAAGGATCTGTAGTGGACAAGGTTCTGTATAGGAAGGTTTAACTTCAGAATTCTTCACAAGAGGAAATGGCTTTTGGTGAAGAAAGAAGTTGCAAATTTCAGTTTTCAGGATTCTAGAAATTTTGGCTTTGGAAATCTGATTGAAAGAATTAGTGAATGGCCTTAGGAATAACTTCTCTATATATAGATGTAGACTAGGGTCAGTTAGGGAAGTTATGGCATCAATTCAGACAATTTGAACATTTGAAAACGTTGCCAAATGAATCAGATAAGAGAAACTGTCCAACAGTCAGAAACTGCTTATAGTCGACTAGGATACAGGATTAGTCGACTAGGCTAGGCAAAAGTTCACTTATTAGTCGACTAGGTAAGATTGTTAGTCGACTAGGGAAGTGTCTGTTGGAAACAAAAGTTTCTGGATAACTGAAATTAGTCGACTGTAACTAACTTGTAGTCGACTTAAAACTGGATTAGTCGACTGGATAAAAAGGGTAGTCGACTAATTTTGTTTCAGAAAAGAAACAGAGAGTTGGATATTTTTTGTGTCAAAGATTAGTCAACTTGGAAATAGGGTTAGTCGACTAGAGTATCTGTTAGTCGACTAGGTAAGAAAGTCAAGTCGACTAATTTGGCTTACAGAGTCCAAACAGAGAGTTGAGAGTTTTTGTTCTAAGTGGACTAGTCGACTAGGGCTATATATCAAGTCGACTACATTGGGGTAGTCGACTATATCAATAGGGTAAGTCGACTTGGAAGGTTAATTTTGTGTGTAAGTTGATCAAGGCTATTACAAAACTTTCTAAGTTTACACAACAACTTCCACAAACACCCGTAAGCATAATAAACTCCATCTGAGGTAGAGCAATCATCATGTAGTAGTCGTGTTCGTCCATCATCAAAATCTAGTAATTGGAGAGGCGTCAACATCTTGAACTTGTCAGGTTCCAACAATGTGATCTTTGACGCTCGGGCTCTTGAATCAACTTGTGAAAGATGTGTGGAAGCTTTCACCAACTAATAACTTGATTAATGATCTGAAACTAAACTCACAAGATTATTAGTACACATAACTACATGAGTTAATCATTATCAAAACTAGAGTGGAAGGCCTTTGGGCCAACAAATAAATAGCTACAGATATTTAAACTTTGCAATTCAGCTAACCTACAAAAATACAAGTTAGTAGTTTACTCAGATTGCCACGAGAATGCAGCAAATCTGAGAGCTTCTGGGCTCTTCTTTCTTGAGTAGAGTCCAGGGCCACTTATATGTCCACTGCAACAAAATTTTCTTGTTGTTAAACCTGTACGCCAAGTACAAAAAAGAAAGTTAACCAAAAATGTAAATTTAAAAAGAGAGTTACTTACCGTCTCTCCCCGGCAACGGTGCCAAAATTTGGATTGAGTTGTAACCTGCACACAGAAAATACAGAATTTCAGAACTTTATAATACAAGTGTGCAAGTACTCAATACTATCTCTATAGCAAGTGGCTATGCGGGTCGTGATTCGCAAGGAGGGACTAGCGATGGAAGCTTTTTACAAGTTCTCTTTAGTTCACAAAAAATGGTTAAAGTTCTTCTTTTAGTTCTTGAAAAGAAAAGGAAAATAAGTTATGTTAATCCATGAAGAAAGTGGTAGATTGAGGAGGTGAAAAAAATAGGAAATGATTTTATACAAAGAAATTAAAAAGAGTGAATAAAAGAGTTGGGAGCTAGTAGTGATCTAAACTAAATGATTAAAAAAAAGAAAGAAACACTAAAAGAACTTACTCACCTCTTTCGGTTGATGACTTATCTTGCTTACCTTACTCTAGAGGCGATCAATGCATAATCCATAAGATTAAGCTCAGTCCCCATTTGCATTACATCATCAAGACGAATAAGAATAAAATGATACAGAATCTTGAAAAGGAGATCATCATCATGAAATATCGGTGGCAAATACACAATAAGGTTATATCGATGCGACAAGATCGCTTGGATACTCCTCAAAAACCAAAAGAGAAAAAGTAAAAAAGAGAAGAAGAATATAAAAAGAAGAAAACGTGAACAAGTTACCTTTTTATTGCTTGCAGAAATGATGGAAGAAAGGCGGAGGTTACATCAGTATCACTTTCAACATAAATCTCTCTTTCTCTTACTTACATGAATCTCAGTCTAAATATGCTTACAAAGAAATAAAACTAACATGAAAAGAAAAATAAAAACCTACACTAACCTAAAATGAAAACTAACCTAAGAATCCTTCTCTACCTAATCGCTCCTTGTACACTGAGAATTTACAAATATTTATAGCAAATATAGAACGGGGGAGAGAGTCTGAAAATAGGGGGAGCAAACGCTCCCCCAAATCTCACCAGATAGCCTCGGATCCGCGGCTTTGGTCGTGCATCCGCGACCAAGTTGGCCACATCTATGGGAAGAACATCTCTGGTTTTATCCTTTTTCCCTTTTTCCAATAGGTTTTTGATATTCTGATTTCAATGATATCCTCGTTGATCTTCGGTTAACCGATTCGATTCACCAAAATCTAAATTTAACCAACTAGATTTGGTATCATCCTCCTCTAACCAAATAGATCTACTTCAATCCGACTTTAACTGGTATTTATTTGATTTTATCCTCTTTCTCCCCATGATTATCTTCTGCAAAATAGGCATTTAAGACAAAGAAATTAGCAGATTTCATGATAAATATAGGAGTGTAATAAAAAGAATGTAAATTACGTGTACGATCATATGTCTCATATTTATATTTGTTTTGAAATTAATTTAGCTTTAGTGTCACCCATACATGATGGATAAATAATTCACATAAGCGATTCAATGTAGAACTTTCAAACCTAAAGGAGGCCCAGTCCAGCTAAGCGATACATACATGGGTGATAGAAATAAAGTTATATTGAAGTTGTTAGAGTTTGTAGCCTTAGATTAGATTCTGATTTTTTTTGTTTTAGATTTGGATGAGACTTTATATGTACCGTACTTTTAGGCAGAATCATATTTCTATTTCGTTATTAGAAAGATTTGGTTTTACTATCATTCTTGAAAATAAAATGCTTAGTCTACTTTCCAAATCTAAAATTGGTGGTATTAGAATTCTGATTGATGGCTATATAAATTGAAACTTTATGGTTTATATCTTGAATCTTTATATGTGAATAGCCTAGGCACTAAGCGAATATTTATTAAAGAAATATTAGGAAGTTTGATGCTAAACGGAGTTCAGGAGTCATGGATTTGGTGTATACAGGCATTTGTGGTTCATTCCCTATTGCTTCTTCGAATGATCTCTAATATTTCATCACTTTTATGGATGATTACTCTCACTATGGGTACCTATACTTGATTCATGAGAAATCTCAATCACTGGACTTGTTTAAAATCTATAAAACTGAAGTTGAAAATCAACAGAATAGAAAAATTAAAACTATTAGATTTAACCATGGTGGTGAGTACTATGGCAAATACGACGGATCAGTTAGATGTCCAGGACTTTTTGCCAATTTCTTGAAAGAGTGTGATATTGTAACCCAGTATACCATGCAGGGACACCTCGTCAAAATGGTGTTACAGAGAGATAAAATCACACACTAAAGGATATGGTTAGGAGTTTGATAGCTCACACTACTCTACTAGAGTCATTATGGAGTGAAGTCTTAAAGACGGTTGTCTACCTGCTTAATAGAGTACCTAGCAAAACAGTAATTAAACTCCATATGAGTTATAGACTGGGAAATCTCCCAGTATTAGGCATCTCCATGTTTGGGTTGTCCAGCTGAAGCTCAGTCATATACTACTGAGAAGAACTGGACTCAAGGACAGTTAGTTTTTTATTCGTAGGGTAATCTGAGAGGTATAGAGGCTTTAGGTTTTATTATCTCTCCACTAAGAACATAATAGATACGAATAATGCTATTTTTTTTTGAGGATACTCAGAACAGTGGAAGTCAACTATTATAAGGATTTAACATTTGAGCAAAAATATATTGTTATACCCATGACAAATGTTCCAAATGATGAAGTAGTTGTTCTACTTCAGAATGAAAATACAGTTGTACCCTTACAAGGTATAGATACAGTTCATCCTGAAGTAGATCCTGCTGATTAGTACACAAATGTGCATATTTTACCATATCATTCCCATGCATTTTAGCAAATAAATATATGATTTTCACTCATCTTCTCTGTATTTTTACAGGTCCACAACTGAAATGGAGAGATAGCCCAATAATCACTTTAAATTAGCAATAATTAAAGGGATTAAATTCAAGATTAAGATAAAGCCCAAATTTGAATCCAAGATCCAGAGAGATCCGCACAACAACTCTAGATTCTAGAAGCCCACGTGGATAACAACCTCTCAACCAACCTATAACAGAAATCTGTTGCTCAACAGATTCTGTTTTGCCGCAGAATCTGGGAAATCCTTGCAGATCTGCGGCAAAACTGAATCCGTTGGATCCCAGATTTTGCGCCAACAACCTGGATCTCGAAGCCTCTCTCTGAACCCTATAAATACTGCACCTGGACCTGCGAGCAAAGAGGGAATGGAGAAGAGAGGAGAAATTAGTTGATGTTGTAATTTTCTTAGGTTTTTCTCTAGATTTTAGTTCTTTAGTCCCTCTTCTTCTTCCCTAGAAATCATTGCAAGAGAGAGTTGTAAGAGAGAGAGCTTGTATATCAAGGAGTGACAACTTGAAGCAATGCAAGGATTGATCCATTCTCTACTCCTCTACTTGAGCTTGGTTCTAGTTTAATTGCTTTCTTTACTTGCTTTCTTTAATTCATGCTTTTATTTCCTTGCAATTTTACTTCATGCTTTGCTTTTATTTGTTAATGGCTTGTAGCTAATTTTTCTACCATGTACTAGCTAACCACTAGCCTTGCTATCTTCACTAACTCATGGGTGATTGCTATATTTCATCTTGCAAGTTGGATGGTCTTCTCTTCTCCGATGGGTTAAACCACCCTTCATGCAATGGGAAAGTAATTAGATCAACACGCAAGACACATCTATGCCAATGACTCAAAGGCAAGCATCATTATCACGGAGTTTGGTAAGCTTTGGCAAGGTAGTAAGGTAAGCTAGTCATGGTTTGATTCTTCAAGTTTTCATTCTTTCTAGTGTTAATACCAAATCCAATCTTGATTTCTTTTCCACTTTCCATCATGAACATATTCATCCATTCTTTCATTTCTTGTTCCATGATTGTTTTATTCTATTAAGCATAGAAGACACTTCGTTTACATTTCTTCACTACGATTCGTAACGCTTCTATCGCTAGCTCTCCCTGAGAATCGACTCGGTATAGCCTTATGCTATAGCGGAGATAGGAAAGGATACATCGATACATTTACATACACCTTTCTCGTCTCAATCAAATTTTGGCGCCGCTGCCGGGGAGAGCAACGGATTTTCTTTAAAGTGAAGAACTAAACGAATCTTCTTCTCTGTTGCAGGTTACAGGTTGAAGAACAGGAAAATTTTAATTACAGTGACATATAAGTGGACCTGGGCCTCTGCTCTCGAAAGCAGAGACCAAGATCCCTCAGTTTTGCCGCGGAATCCTGGTTTTTGCCGCGGATCTGCGGCAATCCTGAGTTGACTACTCACAAAATTTCTGCAGGGTCTCCAGCTCTGCAAAATACAGCTTCTGCTATACTTGAATTCCTGTATTTTTCACCTATTACCTGCTAATTTAATCAACAGTAAAAAATTGGTTGAAATTGTTAAAAATTGTTTAGACATTTGCATTCTAGGCACGTGTCTTTTCAATTCATTTACTTTTACTGTTGAAGAGTGCTGGATGCAAGGTACGTAAGCATTGCATGTAGACTAGGAATCATCTCTTACTTGATTTTCATGCTTTGAGTGAATCCTTGTTATCTATCTTGTACACTTGCACAATTCAATTTTAAGGGCATAACCGATAAATAAGATAAGGTGGGGAGTTCATTACCCTTTCTTTAGCCCGAAAACCACCATCCCAGCACTCACTAACCCAAGCCTAATTTAATAAAAAAATAGATGTTGGCCCTAGGGACATCTCGGACTCATCTAGGAGATTATCCTAAGGGGGAAAAGTGTTGGAAATAGACTCTTGCAAAATCAGTGTCTAGGAAAGGGATTGAGGGCCGAAAGCCCGAAGGTTGGTGGTTACTTAATTAAGGAACGTCTCTGACGGAAAACCTCCCAACAACCTTGCCCTTCCCTGGCTGATTAACTTGTGGTCTACGTCTACACTAAACCTCCCATGGACGATCTAATCAGTTAGGAGTCGTCTAGGTCTAGGTCAACCATTCTTTTGGCTTGGTTTGATTTTTTTTCTCTTCTTTTTTGTTTGTTGTTTGATTTTTCTTTTTGATTGTGATTTTTTGTGTGATATGGCATTCAACAATTCTTTCCATCCTAATAATAATCCATATTTCACACCGACTCCATATTCGGATAATTCCAACCCGGTGTTTTACAATACGCACCAACCACATACGCCGGGTTGGCCTTATCCGAATCAATATGACCCATACCCCCCATCTAATAACTATAATTTCCATAATGATTTCAACTCTTTACCGAGTAATTGGGGATTCACGTACCCGAGTCAAATTCTCAAACTCCTTGTCCACCATATTCACCTTGTCCACAGTATTCATTCCCGATTTCGCTTCTTATACTCCTTTTTCTGAACCATCAATTGAAGAAAAATCTGAGTTACTAAGGAATATAGAAGCTAATTTACAGAGAGTCGAGCAAAAACTTCAAGAACCATTTGCCTCTCCAATTCCACCATATTTTCAAGAGTCTTACTCAGTTCCACCTTTTCCTTATGAACAACCATTTGTCATGGAAACGAGTAAAGATTTCTTGTGTGAGTCCACTCTTCCACACATTTTTGACTCACAATTTCACTATCACTTCCAAGACAACACTTCATCTTTTCATCAAAATAATGAAATCATCAATTATGGAAAGATGCTTGAAGAAATGACTCATGCTCAAAATGCTAGAAATCGTGACATAGAGTTGATGATCCAAACTCTTCATTCTCATCCTATTTCTAATGTCACTAGCCACTCTATTAAAGAAGATAAGTCATGTAGTTTTGGAAATCAAGATTCAATTTCAGCACACTCACCTGAACTTGTCCAAACTTCAGATCCCATTGACATTTTGGCAAGTTTTCCTTTTACTGAAATTGAACTTGAACATGAACATGATCCTGAACTTCCACTTGATGATTCAATTCTACTTCCTGATTCAATTATGACTTCGGTGTCTTCACATAAATTCACTTCATTTCCCGAGTCATTATTGAATCCAGTACCCATCCATTGTGAAATTGAATCACCAAGCTTCCTTGATGATCATGTTGAACTTGACCAATTCATTGCTTTTGAAAATCCCATTGATAAATTGGCAAGTTCTCATTTTTGTGGAATTGAACTACATGAGGAATGTGATCTTGAACTCCAACTTAGTGATTCAATTCTTTTTCCTGATTCAATAATGACTCCGGTATCTTTACCTGACATCAATCTTTTCCCGGAGTCAACTTTGGATCCTGTCCAATTCATAATGAAATTAAATCACCCATCCCTGAGGATCATCTTGAACTTGACCAATTATACACTTCTGAAAATCCCATTGACAAATTGGCAAGTTCTTCATTTTTTGATATTGAACTCAATGTGGAATGTGACTTTGACCCTCAAGTTTGTGATTTAGTTCAAATACCTGAATCATTATTAACTCCTGTTTTGTTACCCAATTTGAGTAACATTTTAGAGTCAGTTTTGATTCCCAACCCTCCTGAACTTGAATCACTAATCTTAGATAGTCACATTCCATCATTGGAAAATGATTGTAGACTTGAACTTCATGTTCTTGACTTGGATCCAATTCCTGAACTCACTCCGATTCCTGAACCATCACTTGACTTAAGTCATAATCCTGAGTCCGTATTCCTTTCTGAGTCCAAGTCAACAGTTCTATCATTTCATACTCCATTCTGGGACAAGGATCTTGATAAATTTGACTCTGAAATTATTTTAGAAATTTGGAAATTAGATGGGGACATGTACTTAATAAAAATCTTCCATGGATTTATCTTTTAAGTGGGTCATATTCATGATATTTCTGGTGGGTTCCTCAAAACCCAAAGCAAAGTTGATTGGGCCATGTTTCGTGGACCAATCAGACCACCACCGGAACCACCACCTTACGGTAATTTTTCCCTTCCCTCTTCATTTTTGTTTCATGCATACATATATCATGATGCATTGAGGACAATGCATGAAATAAGTGTGGGGGGGTTTACTAACATAGAGTTTTTAGATCTTCTTTCTTTTACACTTCTTTTAGAAATAAAAAATATATAAAAAAAAAACTTTTTGAAATAAGAGACAAAGTTTTGATCTATTTTTAAGAAAATTAAGATGTATCTTAGAAATTAAGAAAGCCTTAATTATGACATCTTAAACCTAGTTGAAATAATAGATCTTGTTTGAAATTATAGGCTAAGTAAGTAAAATTGGTGAGATATTTTTATCTTGAATTTTTTGCCTTAGATAATATGCACTTCACACTTACACATTTTTGGGATGGAAACAAAGACCTAAAATGCCATAAAATAAATAAAAAAAATTAATAAAAAAATAAAACATCACTTATTAAGCTGGAGAATTATGCCTCAAGAAGCATGATTATTCACGCCTAACGGTGATCAAAAAAATAATCCCCCTTAGTTTTGTGGCCTTTTTCACTCGAGTCCTTAAACCCGAGGGATGTTTTCTCATCTGGTGCCCTAAGACCTTCTGGTTTGGGAGTCATCGGTTATAGGCTCGTTACAAGGGTGAACTAGAAAGCCTAAACTAAGGGAAGAAAAAAAAAGAGAAAAAGAAAATAAATATATATATAAATAAATGGCTTGATGGTTAGAGTTGAAATCCCAGAAATTTTCACTGAGCACGGTGTGCATATTATCTAGGTTTTATGAAAGATAAAGTATTCAATCCAATTTTGAAGTCTTACCTTAATTGAAGATAAGATCTTGCATGGAGACTAAGTTTAAGGAAGAATAATTATAGGTGGACTTATGACCTTAGATCACTTATATTTTTGCAAAAATAGTTCGAAAACATGTCTCTCTTTCAAATGAATTTTCAAAACACTAACATTTGTCTTCTTTCTTTATGGATTTTGTGGGTGTAATCCGCTGAAAACCCTCAGGAGACAACACTCCTCCTCTAGGGTAACCTAGAGGTTTAACGGCTTGTTGCACACGCTCAGTGCAATCGCGTCACCTGCGAAAGTGGTGTAATAAAATTGGTAATATAGTTTTTCTTTTCTTTGTTTTGCTCGGGACGAGCAAAAGAATAAGTGTGGGGGTGTGATTAGTACACAAATGTGCATATTTTACCATATCATTCCCATGCATTTTAGCAAATAAATATATGATTTTCACTCATCTTCTCTGTATTTTTACAGGTCCACAACTGAAATGGAGAGATAGCCCAATAATCACTTTAAATTAGCAATAATTAAAGGGATTAAATCTAAGATTAAGATAAAGCCCAAATTTGAATCCAAGATCCAGAGAGATCCGCACAACAACTCCAGATTCTAGAAGCCCACGTGGATAACAACCTCTCAACCAACCTACAACAGAAATCTGTTACTCAACAGATTCTGTTTTGTCGCAGAATCTGGGAAATCCTTGCAGATCTGCGGCAAAACTGAATCCGTTGGATCCCAGATTTTGCGCCAACAACCTGAATCTCG
Organism: Agave tequilana; assembly: GCA_038442645.1. NCBI lineage: Eukaryota > Viridiplantae > Streptophyta > Magnoliopsida > Asparagales > Asparagaceae > Agave > Agave tequilana. The sequence goes on from JAVJIF010015407.1 coordinate 40,580, forward strand.
AAGCCTCTCTCTGAACCCTATAAATACTGCACCTGGACCTGCGAGCAAAGAGGGAATGGAGAAGAGAGGAGAAATTAGTTGATGTGGTAATTTTCTTAGGTTTTTCTCTAGGTTTTAGTTCTTTAGTCCCTCTTCTTCTTCCCTAGAAATTATTGCAAGAGAGAGTTGTAAGAGAGAGAGAGCTTGTATATCAAGGAGTGACAACTTGAAGCAATGCAAGGATTGATCCATTCTCTACTCCTCTACTTGAGCTTGGTTCTAGTTTAATTGCTTTCTTTACTTGCTTTCTTTAATTCATGCTTTTATTTCCTTGCAATTTTACTTCATGCTTTACTTTTATTTGTTAATGGCTTGTAGCTAATTTTTCTATCATGTACTAGCTAACCACTAGCCTTGCCATCTTCACTAACTCATGGGTGATTGCTATATTTTATCTTGCAAGTTGGATGGTCTTCTCTTCTCCGATGGGTTAAACCACCCTTCATGCAATGGGAAAGTAATTAGATCAACACGCAAGACACATCTATGCCAATGACTCAAAGGCAAGCATCATTATCACGGAGTTTGGTAAGCTTTGGCAAGGTAGTAAGGTAAGCTAGTCATGGTTTGATTCTTCAAGTTTTCATTCTTTCTAGTGTTAATACCAAATCCAATCTTGATTTCTTTTCCACTTTCCATCATGAACATATTCATCCATTCTTTCATTTCTTGTTCCATGATTGTTTTATTCTATTAAGCATAGAAGACACTTCGTTTACATTTCTTCACTACGATTCGTAACGCTTCTATCGCTAGCTCTCCCTGAGAATCGACTCGGTATAGCCTTATGCTATAGCGGAGATAGGAAAGGATACATCGATACATTTACATACACCTTTCTCGTCTCAATCACCTGCTGATGAGGTAGAACCTGAAAATTCTCAGCCATAAGTGTCTAGGAGATCAACTAGGGAGAGAAGATCAATCATTGTAAATGACTATATAGTTTATCTCCAAGAGCATGAGTTTGACCTAGGGATAGAGGATTACCCCACATCCTCGAATAAGGTCAAACTCAGCATTCACTCCACTAAGTGGTCAAATATCATAAAAGATGAGTTAAAATCCATGAAGGATAAAGATGTTTGGGATTTAGTAGAGTTGCCTAAAGGAAAAAAATCGATTGGTGGTAAATGGGTGTTTAGAACCAAGTGGGATTCGAAAGGCAATGTCAAAAGGTATAAGCTGTCTTGTCGCAAAGGAATTTACTCAAACAAAGGGCATTGACTATAAGGAGACTTTCCCCCATTTTTTATGAAGAATTCTTTTAAAATTATCATGACACTAGTGACCCACTTCGACTTGGAGTTACAACAAATGGATGTTAAGATTGCTTTCCTTAATGGTGACATTGAGGAATAAATCTATATGTGCAACCAGACAATTTTGAAGCCAAAGGTTCGTAATATTTGATTTGTAAATTAAAGAAATTCACTTATGGTCTAAAGCATGTAACCCGTCAATGGTATTAGAAATTTGATCAAGTAATATCCGAAATTTTAAAGAGAATGTAGATGATCAATGCATTTATCATAAATTTAAAGAGAGTAGAATTGTACTATATGTGGATGACATTCTACTAGCAAATAATGATATGGCCCTTTTACTTGAGACTAAAAGTTTTCTCTCAAAAGAATTTTGAGATGAATGATCTTGAAGACGTTTCTTTTATGATAGGCATCCAGATTCAACGCAACAGGACACATGAAATACTATGTTTATCACAAACAGCCTATATCGACAAGGTGCTAAATAGACGAGGCATGAAGAATTGTTCTAGGAGAGATAAGTTGAGTCTACTCTAATGTCCCAAGAACAACTTATAGAAAGAGCAAATGAAAGATATTTCATATGCATTGGCGGTTGAAAGTCTGATATATGCTCAAGTTTGTACCCGTCTGACATAGCATATACCGTTGAAAACTTGGCAGATACTTGATCAATCTTGGGATTGATCACTGGAAGACTACTGATTGAGGTTTTACCTGCACAAAAATACAGAATTTCAGAACTTAAGAATAGAGATGTGCAAGTTCTCAATACTACCGCTATAGCAAGTGGCTATGTGGGTCGTGATCCACAAGGAGGGACTAGCGATGAAAGCTTTTTAGTAAGTTCTCTTTTAAGTTACAAAGAATGGTTAAAGATCTTATTTTAGTTCCTGTAAAGAAAAAGAGAAAAATAGAGTTAAAGTTAAGTTAGGAAGAAGGTGATAGATTGAGAAGGTGGAGAAAACAAAAAATGACTTTGTACAAAGAAAGTAAAAAGAGTGAAAGAGATTTGAGTGATTATGATGTTGGTGATCTACACTAAAAGTTACAAGAAAAGAAGGAAAAATTAAAACCTAAAAAACATACTTACCTCTTCGGCGCCTGCTTACCTTTTAACCGTATCGACGATATACCTTTACTTGAAGGCGAGCGAAGCATAGCAAATGAGATCTTCCTCATTCCCAATTTACACTATAAAATGAAGGGGCAAGCTATTCTACCATAGAAATGGATATCCATCACCATAAGCCATCAACGACACTTGCAAGGACAAGGCAACTTCGAGGCTATCGGTTTCATTTGGATCCACAAACACAAAAGAGGGAAGTGAACAAAAACAAGAATAGAAAAGAAAAGGAAACCTCGATTCGATTCAAATAACAATGGAAGAAAAGATCACTTACACGATGTCACCTTCAATACAAGCTTACTCTCATTCCTCCATGAAAGTCACCTCTCCTCTCAGTTACATTAATAAAACAAAAATTACATAAAAGAGAACTAAAAATCTAAGTTACAAACTACAATTTAGCCTAAGTTCTGCTCTCGGCTTGGTCCTTCTTCCTTTTGCCTTTGAGATTGCAAGTATTTATAGGAGAATTACAGAGGGTAGAGGAGTATGAAGATAAGGGAAGCTGGCTATTTATGAATTTGAATCCTTCCATTATCTCCAAACTTGATTTGATGTGGATATTCAGTTCTGATTTGCAGCTTTTGACGTATTGATTGCGATATATAACTGATCAAATGACTGAATTAGAAATAATGATCAACTTAAGAGTTGTAAACCTTTAAGTCCTCTTTATAGATCATCTTGAATCATCAGATTTGAGTTCTTGTAGAAAACTTTATGATTCAAATACTAAAATATATCCAGTCAGAATTGCTTCATCTCATCTGTTGATCTTCTCTCTATCCATTTATCCCTTTATATTTGGACTCTATATTTGACGTTATCCTCGGTTAATCTTTAGCCTTAACCACCTGATTCACCAAAAACTGAATTTAACCAATTGGATTTGGAATCATCCTTCTCTAACCAAATAGATCTAGTTAAATCTGAATTTAACTGATATTTATTTGATTTTATCCTCTTTCTCCTCATGATTATCTTCTGTAAAATAGACATTTAAGATAAGGAATTAAGAAGATTTATTACATGATAAATGTGGAATGTAATAAAGAATAATGCAATAAATGTGTGCAATCACACCCCTACACCTATCTTTTACTCGTCCTTGAGCAAAATAACAAAACTAAAGCAAAGATTATTAGACCACTTTCGCAGGTGATTGGAACGAGAAATTGTAATAAAGAAAAAGGTTAAGAGTTAGAAAGTCTCGTTTCAATTATATCCGCTACAGCAAGGGCCAAAGCGGGTCGATCCACAGGGAAGGATGCGATGCAAGCCTTTCGGACGATTTCTCTGTATTACACTTAGAACAAAACAAAAGAGAGTGATTAGATTTGAATGATTTGAGATATGTAGTTCACTAATCTTCTACCACAACCTATAGTGCAAGTCTTGAAGAGTGAATATCATTTTGAAACAAGTAGAATCTATCCTAGGTTATTAATAGAAGTTCAAGCAAGATAAATGATATTAGAACCCTAACTAGTGTGCACTAATAAAAATTCAACAGTTGTTCATCCTAACTTCTAAGTATAGCATAAGAGAACCTTAACTTAAAGTTATGCTATCAAAGTTCTTAAGTATGAATTTATGAAGAATCATTTAGAAGTGTAACCTAGATTAGAAAAACCTAACTATCAATTAATCTTCAAGAAAACAGTTTTAATCGTAGGGTTTCTTAAAAGTGATTATCAATCAATTTACTTTCTAAACTTCACTAGGGTTGTTTAAGAGATTAGCAAACCACAAATTAAAATTAGTTATTCATCTCTTTTTTTTATTTTAAATTTTTGTTTAATGTGAAAAATTGTGTGAAAGAGAGAAGAAAACAAATAAAAGATCTCAGCAGAAAACAAAATTAAATGACAAAATTTAATGACAAAGAAGAAGAGGTAACCTTTATTTGAATGTCACTTCCAAATACAGTGCTCCTCTCCTCCTCTAAAATATGCTAAAAACGAAACGAAATTACAAGAATTTTGAAAAGAGAAAATCTAAAAAGAATCCTAAGTTCCCGTCTCTGGATGCCCCCTCTCTGTTGCTCTGCAGGGGTATTTATAGGAGATGAAAGAAGTAGAGTCCCGGTACAACTCTCCCACGAAAACTGGAAGCCAACCCTATCCAAACACCCGCGGAAACGCGGCTATGGTGGCTTCTGGCCATGCGTTTTCTCGCATGGCCTCCTCTGGTCCGTCTATCTGGGTATATCCTTCTGGATTCTTCATATCGACTCTTTATTTTGAAAATTCGGGATAACTTGGGAAGCAAGTTATCATAAATCCAAATCTTTTTAAAATGAATTTTTATCTTTGCACTCTTCTCCTTTTATCTTTAGCCTTGTCCTGCAAGCAACTAGGGTTGAGTAGAAGTCCATCCCATCTTATCCTTTTCCTCTTCTTTTAGCAATTAGGAGTTCTATCTTATCCTTCCTTTTCCTCGCTTAGATTTTAAATAAAGAATTTAAAAATCCAAGTTTAGATTAAGTTAGATAATATAGAAACTTCTAAATTACTACAACTTTTGCACATGGGCTTTTTGGGCTTCTGGGCTTCATTTCTTAATTTTTTTAATTACTCAAGGCCTGCACACATTAAATAACAAAACTTTAGTAACAGTACATAATTAAAAGAATAAATAGGGAAACATGATAGTAAATGTAGTGATAAATATGCATTTTTTACTACCTATCACAAACCCACACTTATCTTTTTGCTCGACCTCGAGTAAAAATTAAAAAGAAAGATAAAAAGAAAAGAAAAATTAATCTATCCTAACTCACTTTCGTAGGAATAACGATTGCACTTAGCACGTGCAACAAGCCGTTAAACCTCTAGATTACTGATTGGTCGCTAATGTTGCATATTTAGTATCATATTTCCATACTTATTATAGAATAAAATCAGCATTGTTCTAATTAAATGCTTAATTTATTTGCAGGCCTATTCCTTAAGGAGATGGAGAGAAATGAGCCCAAAGCCCACCAAAATTCTGAGTTAAATCAGAATTAATTCGAGCTCAGTAAATCAGGGCAAAATCAAGAGGTTGAAAACTGGTTGAGAAGAATCCTCTCAGAATCGATCGGTTAAAGCCAAGAATCGAAGGCCATTTCGTCAGAATCCTAGACCCAAACTGAAAATCCAACTACAGATAAAGTCAGAAGGCCAAACCAGCGCGACCCACCAACAGGGTGTGGCCACCTAGCCACACCCTGGCCGCGAAAATGCGGCCCAAGCCGCATTTCGCGGCTTGGTTGGGGAGTTAGGGGGAGCGTTTGCTCCCCCGATCTCCCCGGGATTCTGATCAAAAATTGATTGAGGCAAAACCTTCCTTGTGGATCACGACCCGCATAGCCACTTGCTATAGCAGTAAGAATTGAGCACTTGCACATCTTCATTCTAAATCTAAAATTCTTTATTTTGTGTGCAGGTTTTAACTCAACCAAATTTTGGCGCCGTTGCTGGGGAGGGTAACATTTTTATTGAAATCTTATTTTTATTGAAAATTTTTTGTGAACTTAAACGAATTTTCTTCTCTGTTGCAGGTTATAGGGCAAGTAAAGCAGGAAAAAAGGATTACAGAAACATATAAGTGGTCTTGGGCCTCTGTTCCAGAAAACAGAGACCAAGTACCCTCTGAATTGCCGCGTTTGCTCGGCTGTAGCCGCGTTTCCGCGGCAAGGAAGAGTGTGTTGGCCCAAAGGCCTTCCACCCTAGTTTTGATGATGATTAACTCATGTAGTTATGTTTACTAATAATCTTGTGTTGTTTAAGTTTCAAATCATTAACCAAGATATTAGTTGGTGATTAGCTTCAACAAGGAGTTTAGAAGCTTTTCATAGTGATTCCAGGGCCAAAGCTTCAAGATCACAAATTGCCTAGCCCATGGATGGAGTTTTGGAGCAAGTCAACTTGAAGATGAAGATCATCAAGAAGACTTAGGTATCCATAGTTTAGATAGTGTGTTTAGATCCAACTTGTAAAGCTTAGTATAGTTGATATGCTCAAGTGCACAACACACACACGTTTTCATGTTTTGGAATTGCTTTTCATGGATGATTGATCAAAACAAGTTTACATGGTTTTTATGTATTTTAGATGTGTTCAATATACATACATGCTTCATATCTTAAACAAACTTATTTTGATATGTCTATTCATGAGTTTTTAGGAAAATCAGATTTCCTATTGAAAAAATAATCAAGTTTGATAAAAATACAAGTGTTGGTTTTGATAAAATTGGCAAGACACAAAAATGAATTGATATGATTGATATATGTCTTGAAATTTTTATCACTAGTTTGTGTTTTAAAATAAAATGATAAAACAAGTTTTTATGGAAGTTTTAGAAAAGATATAAGTATTTTCAAAATATGTTTTTTATCCAATTTTCTGTTCCAGGCTTCAACCAAGTCGACTAGTAACCTGACTAGTCGACTAGGGCCGGGCCGGTCGACTGGGCCGGTCGACCGACGTGCACAGATTTGTGCACGCAGCTGGCACAGTGGGCCGGTCGACCGGCGGTCGACCGTCCCAGAGAGCAGTGCTCTCTGTTTGTTTGGGTCGACCGGGCGGTCGACCGGGATTGCCCAACGGTCACATTTCTGACCGTTGGCGGTCGACCGCTGCCTGTCAGAGCTGTCAGCTCAGCTCTAACGGCTAGTTTTGTATTGGGGCTATATATACCCCATCTCTTTTTTGAAGAAGTTTTTAAGAGCAAAAATTCCAGACCTTCTTAAGTGTTTTTAAAGAGTTTTCAAAAGTATTTGGGGCTTTAATCTTTCAATCTTTATTATTTTGGGTTTTTGGAAAATCAAAGAAAACTAGGTTTTTGGGAGATTGTATTGATTTTCATTTTCTATCATTCACAAGAGATTTCCCTAGTAGTTTTTCTTTGTTGCTTGTTTCCAAAAACACCTTGTTTCCACACTTGAGCTATCTTCTATCCTAATCTATTAGGATCATTTGTTTTGTAGAAAAAAAGAAAAGAAAAGAGAGATTGTTTGTGGTTGAAAGAAACCACTTGTTGTTCACCCTTATTCTTTGTGTATCCCTCTTAGGTAGAGGTGATCGAGTGATTGGTTTGCTCCCTCTAGTGAAAGGTGGAGTTTGGTTTGTAAACCCTCTTCGGCAGAGGTGTTGGTTGTTGTATTGGCTACGGGCCTACCCCTCGGTTGTGAGGTGGTTGTTTGAGAGAGGAGTTCGGTACTCCCTTGTTGTACAAATCCTTCTCGGTGAAGGTTCCCTCGGTGGGAGTCCTCGGTGGACGTTATAGTGGATTGAAAATCCTACACGGTGGTGTAGACGGGGATGTAGAGCAAGGGTGCTCGAACCTCGAAACATATCATTGTGTTTGCGTTTGATCCACTTGTCTCTAAACTCTCTCTCTTTATATTGTGCAAAGCATCATACTTCATTCATATCATATTTGCTTGTGTTGAGCATAATTCATATTGTCATATCATATCTATTTGCTTGTGTTGTGCCTTGCGTAATTCACATTGCTATATCTTGTATATGCTTGGTTGTTTGTGTGTGCCTCACTTGTACCTAATCAACAAGAGCTTCATATAGCACCTCAACCCATTCAAGGGGAATTAAGAGGAGTTAGTCCAGAGCCCTTCACGGGAATTCGGCTACACTTGTTGATTGTACTAAGTGTGTTGCAAAATTTGCATTAGCTTCCGCATTTAGCGCACTTAGTTTTGCATTTAGTTTTAGATTAGCACTAACACCTATTAACCCCCCCCCTCTAGGTGTTTTTTTTCAATTGGTATCAGAGCTAGTGCTCCTGATACTTAGGCTTAACATCCTAGGAGTGAGATCCATTTGCTTGCTAATCTATTGTTTGCATTTGCTTGTTTGCACGCTCATATAGTTTACCATGGCTTTCATGACCCCACCTATGTTTGACCCTTCCAACATTCATGTTTGGAAGATTAGGATGACTGTTTATTTACAAACCCTAGGACATAAAGTTTACCTTGCCATTACCAAGGAATCCTTCCTTAGTGATAGCAATCATATAGGGGCCAATGCACAAGCCGTAGAGGCCATTAGAAGCACATTATCTAAAGATTATCTTTTACGTGTTTCTAACATTGATTCCGCCTTTACAGTGTGAAATTTGTTGACAACAACCACCACCTCCAAGCTTCAATTGCCAAATCAACCGGAGGAATCTAGTGGAGAGTCCGACTCACAATGCTTGATGGTCCAAGGGAATGACTCCCTTGAGGTACATTCGGAACCCCACTTAGATTGTGATGATAGTGCTAGTTCTTCAAATGATTTTGTTGATCCCCATGCTTTGAATGAAGAACTATCCATTGTGTGTGAAAAATTGATTGAAAAATATAACATTTTGAAAAAGAAAAGTCTAGGCATTAATAATGAAAATAAAAATTTGATTGCTAGACTTGATGTTGTTTTGCAAGAGAAAGAGGAGATTGCTAATGAGAGGGATTCATTAAAATCTCAACTTGACCTTGCACTTAAAGAAAATAAATTTTTAAAATCTAGAAATGATTGTGATGATGTGTTGAAGAAAAATGAGTTTTTATCTTCAAAAATTGATTTTGTTTTAAAAGAGAATGTTGCTTTGAAAAATAAAATAATTTCTATTTCTAATGATCTAGATGTTTGTTTAAAGAAAAATATTGTTTTGCAAAATAAGATGGATGCACATGCTTGTCATGCTAGTGTAGCTTCTTCATCTAATCTACCTAATGCATGTACCTCTTCTTCTAAGATTAATGATGATATTTGTATGTTAAAGAAGAGAGTAGATTGTTTGGGCTCCACTATGAGCCAATGTGCCATGAACCACACACGCTTGGAATCCTTGGTTCGAAAGAAACAAGTTCCGTCTTTTATGCATGCACACCCTCCACGGCATACACATGCTTCTCACGGACACATCCATCACCATATGTATGCTCATGTGTACACTTGTACACATTGTGGACGTAAGGGCCACCTTGCTAAATTTTGTTATGATAGATTATATACTTCTAATTTAGCAAATAAATTTGTTTGGGTTAGAGAAGGGACTAACCCCCATGGACCCAAAAGAGTATGGGTACCAAAGACCACCCCTCCTATTATTTTTGATGTAGGTGTGGGCTCTCACATGACGTGAGAGTGATGACACCTTGGAGTGGATGCGTTCCGTACTTAAAGGAAATCAATTGGATGCATCACTTTCAAGGGAAGGTTTGGTGGAGAGGACCACCTTTGTTTTGGAGAACTAGAGCGGTGCCCTCATTGGTTTTGGTATCGAATCTCTAACTCCTTATGTTTACATGCTTTCCATGTTTATCTTTCATAGCATGATTTGATGTTTAGTGATCATCATGAATATGCCATGTTAATTAGATTAGTGTTATACTTATTAGTTGGTTGAAACATCTATGTTTTATATGGACTTATATTTTTGTGTTCTCACCTTGGTTAAACTAATTTGTATGACCTAGATCTAATGCACATGCATGTACATATTGATCATATATGATTTTTATTTCATATCTTTGATGTTTATAGCATGTTTCATTATTTGGTGATTATTATGATAATGCCATGCTCATTAGATCCTTGACATGCATGTATAGCATTTTGAGACACCCATGTTTATATGGACCCATATTTTGTGTTCTCACCGTTTGTTTTAGCTATCATGTTTATCATAGGTTTAATAACATGTGGATTTGCATAATAATCATGTTTAAGTTTATCATGTTAATATTTATCGTGTTTTATGCTTTATGTGTTGATTACATGTTTAGATGTTAGTTTTCATTAAGACTAGGTATATATTCGTGCATATAGTGGGGCACAAATAAATCTATATATGTTTGAGCTTGAATGCTTATTTGAACCCATTAGATGTGCTAGTATAGTCTAGTTTTGATGATTCATACATTTCAAACTTGTATTCCATTTTTGGATTTGTTTTATAAGTTTTCAATTCATGTATATGTGTATTTTGCCAAACTTTAAGATATACATGTATACCCCTTGAGTCATTTGCCTTTCATGCAAATCTATATATGGACTCAATTGTGTTTAGGGATATGTATGTATACTTATTGTGTTGACAATTCATACATATACCTTGAAATGAAATTCGTTTTGGTGAAGATTTAGTTTGATTTTGTGTTTAACTTTTTAACTTCATGTATATGTCTATCTTGTCCAAACTATTAGATATACATGATTGTCCTTTTGAGCCACGTGCCTTCATGCATATACATTTGTGGACTCTTTATGTTTTGGATATGTATGTATACTTTAGTTTGTATTAGACATACATATGCCATGAAGGTTAAATAAGTTTTGATGATTTTCGTGTTGTCAATGTTTAAGGAATAATTGAGCTAAATTGTATATTTTCATGATCATGTTCTTCACATTATATTTGTACACTCACATTTCTTATTTACTCATGTGTTTTGTTTTCATGAGTCATATTTATGCTTCATTGACTTGAGTGTTTGATATCATGTGGATTTCATGTTTTATGAAAAATTATTTTTGTTGTATTCCTTGCTTGAAGGATTTCGTACTAGTTTAAAAGATTTTCCATTTAACTAGTTACGGTATTCTTCATTTTGGTAGAGTTTTTCAAACAAAGCTTATTTTCAAATTTATTTTTGAAAACCCCTACCCTTTAAGGGCGGTTGGAAGGGAGATCATGTTCATGTATGCTTTACAAGTGAAAATCATTTAAAACTTGAACCATGATTGGGTGGTAGATTATATGAGTTATACCATGCTTTTATTGTTATGTCAATTGGTATCATTGAACTCTTTCAATTGGTATCATTTTGATCTTTTTGTATACCCATATGTTTATTGTGTATGTATATTTTCAATTGGTATCATCTATTGGTGATTGGTACTCATTCTATTTCATACACATATACTTGTTCTATTTGTGCCTAAGATATAAATTTTTCACAAAATCTTGTTTATGCTAGTGCTTGAGCTTCAATTTTGTTTTAATTGATTACTTTTAAATTGGTATCAAGCCCATGCATCATTTTAGTTGGTATTTCATAAAGGGGGAGAAAATTTAATTTTGTCTTTCAATTGGTGATTTTTCAATTGGTATTTGTTTCCCACTCCCTTACTTTATGATTGAAAATTTCATATTGGTATCATATGTTTAATATGAAAATTATTTACAATTGGCATCAAAATTTTGTTTAAACATTCAAAATTTATTATGTTTAATATCAATTGGTATCAAGATTTTTCATGTGTTTTTGTTTAAAATTGGTATCAATATTTTTTTTGTTTGTTTATTCTCAATTGGTATCAAGATGCTTCATTGACATATTTTCAATTGATATCAAAATTGATTGTCACCCCTTATTGACCTTATTTTTGTTTTAGACAAAAAGGGGGAGAACATTGTTTTATTGTTTTGATTGACATAAAGGGGGAGAAAGAGTTTTTACCCCTCATTTATTGTTTTGATTGTTTACCCCTTTGTTGATGATTGACAAAAAGGGGGAGAATGATTTGAGTTTATATATGCATACTTATGTTTTTGCATATATTAAGTTTTATTAGTATCTAGAGCATCTAGTGTTTTTGTTAAATGTTTTATTAATTTAATTGGCATCTAGAGCTTCTAGAATATGTTTATATGTTTATGCATGATGCATACATATGTTGAGTATGCATGTTTTGGAATCACCATGTTCATGCATAACTATAATACATAAAGATTTGTGTTTCATGTTTTATTGAAAGTTTAAATTGGTATGCATTGTCATTCATTGCATATTTTTTTTGAGTATTTGTTTATGCATGAGTTAAGGGGGAGGTTCTTTGAAGCTTAACTTTAATCCATGCATATATAACTCCATGAGTTTTGTCATCATCAAAAAGGGGGAGATTGTTGGCCCAAAGGCCTTCCACCCTAGTTTTGATGATGATTAACTCATGTAGTTATGTTTACTAATAATCTTGTGTTGTTTAAGTTTCAGATCATTAACCAAGATATTAGTTGGTGATTAGCTTCAACAAGGAGTTTAGAAGCTTTTCATAGTGATTCTAGGGCCAAAGCTTCAAGATCACACATTGCCTAGCCCATGGATGGAGTTTTGGAGCAAGTCAACTTGAAGATGAAGATCATCAAGAAGACTTAGGTATCCATAGTTTAGATAGTGTGTTTAGATCCAATTTGTAAAGCTTAGTATAGTTGATATGCTCAAGTGCACAACACACACACGTTTTCATGTTTTGGAATTGGTTTTCATAGATGATTGATCAAAACAAGTTTACATGGTTTTTATGTATTTTAGATGTGTTCAATATACATACATGCTTCATATCTTAAACAAACTTATTTTGATATGTCTATTCATGAGTTTTTAGGAAAATCAGATTTCCTATTGAAAAAAAAAATCAAGTTTGATAAAAATACAAGTGTTGGTTTGATAAAATTGGCAAGACACAAAAATGAATTGATATGATTGATATATGTCTTGAAATTTTTATCACTAGTTTGTGTTTTAAAATAAAATGATAAAACAAGTTTTTATGGAAGTTTTAGAAAAGATATAAGTATTTTCAAAATATGTTTTTTTATCCAATTTTCTGTTCCAGGCTTCAACCAAGTCGACTAGTAACCTGACTAGTCGACTAGGGCTGAGGTCGGTCGACCGGGCCGGTCGACCGACGTGCACAGATTTGTGCACGCAGCTGGCACAGTGGGCCGGTCACCGGGCGGTCGACCGTCCCAGAGAGCAGTGCTCTCTGTTTGTTTGGGTCGACCGGGCGGTCGACCGGGATTGCCCAACGGTCACATTTCTGACTGTTGGCGGTCGACTGGGCCGGTCGACCGCTGCCTGTCAGAGCTGCCAGCTCAGCCTTAACGGCTAGTTTTATATTGGGGCTATATATACCCCATCTCTTCATAGTTTTTGAAGAAGTTTTTAACAGCAAAAATTTCAGACCTTCTTAAGTGTTTTTAAAGAGTTTTCAAAAGTATTTGGGGCTTTAATCTTTCAATCTTTATTATTTTGGGTTTTTGAAAAATCAAAGAAAACTAGATTTTTGGGAGATTGTATTGATTTTCATTTTCTACCATTCACAAGAGATTTCCCTAGTAGTTTTTCTTTGTTGCTTGTTTCCAAAAACACCTTGTTTCCACACTTGAGCTATCTTCTATCCTAATCTATTAGGATCATTTGTTTTGTGGAAAAAAAGAAAAGAAAAGAGAGATTGTTTGTGGTTGAAAGAAACCACTTGTTGTTCACCCTTATTCTTTGTGTATCCCTCTTAGGTAGAGGTGATCGGGTGATTGGTTTGCTCCCTCTAGTGAGAGGTGGAGTTTGGTTTGTAAACCCTCTTCGGTAGAGGTGTTGGTTGTTGTATTGGCTACGGGCCTACCCCTCGGTTGTGAGGTGGTTGTTTGAGAGAGGAGTTCGGTACTCCCTTATTGTACAAATCCTTCTCGGTGAAGGTTCCCTCGGTGGGAGTCCTCGGTGGACGTTATAGTGGATTGGAAATCCTACACGGTGGTGTAGGCGGGGATGTAGAGTAAGGGTGCTCGAACCTCGAAACATATCATTGTGTTTGCGTTTGATCCACTTGTCTCTAAACTCTCTCTCTTTATATTGTGCAAAGCATCATACTTCATTCATATCATATTTGCTTGTGTTGAGCATAATTCATATTGTCATATCATATCTATTTGCTTGTATTGTGCCTTGCATAATTCACATTGCTATATCTTGTATATGCTTGGTTGTTTGTGTGTGCCTCACTTGTACCTAATCAACAAGAGCTTCATATAGCACCTCAACCCATTCAAGGGGAATCAAGAGGAGTTAGTCCAGAGCCCTTCACGGGGAATTCGGCTACACTTGTTGATTGTACTAAGTGTGTTGCAAAATTTGCATTAGCTTCCGCATTTAGCGCACTTAGTTTTGCATTTAGTTTTAGATTAGCACTAACACCCATTCACCCCCCCTCTAGGTGTTTTTTTTTCAGAGTGCACTAATAACTGTCTTTTTTGCAGGGCTGCTTGACTTGCAAAATTCTAGTTTTCTGCAATTTATTTTTTTCTTATATGCCATCACCAAAAGCCTGCTAATAAATCAACAGTAAAACGTTTGTTGAAAAAGTTAAAAAAGTTGATTAGACGTTTGCATTTTAGGCACGTGTCTTTTCAATTCATTTTCTTTACTGTTGAAGAGTGCTGGAGCAAGGTACGTTCGCATTGCATGTAGAATAGGACTCATCTCTTGGTTGATTTTCATTGCTTTGAGTGAATCTTATTTACATATCTTGTACACTTGCACAAATTAATTTTAAGGGCAATGCCCATTAACAAGATAAGGTGGGGATTTAATCACCCTTCCTTGGCCCAAAAATCAGATTCCAAGCACTTACTAACCCGAGTGTAACTAAAAATGAGTAGACGTTGGCCCTAGGGACATCTCGGACTCAATTAGGAGATTATCCTAAGGGGAAAGGTGTTGGAATTTGACTCCTGCAAAATTAGTGTTTAGGAAAGGGATTAAGGGCCGAAAGCCCGAAGATTGGTGGTTATTTAATTAAGGAATGTCTTTGACGGAAAACCTCCCACCAATCTTACCCTGACCTGGCTGATTAGCTTGTGGTCAAAGTCTGCATTATACCTCCCGTGGACGGTCTAACCAGTTAGGAGTCGTCTAGGTCATAGGTCTACCCTAACTTAGGTTAGAATTTTTTTCCTTTTATTTGTTTGCTTATTTGTATGTTTTTTCTTTCTTTTTGTTTGTATTCTATTGTGTGATATGGCTTATAATAATAATTTTTCCAACTTCAATAATAATCCATATTATACACCGACTTCATTTTCGGATATTACCAACCCGGTATATCATAACTTTAACCAACCTAGCGTGCCAGATTGGTCTTATCCGAATCAATATAACCCATACCCCCAATCTAATAACTATAATTTCCATAATGATTTCAACTCTTCACAGAGTCAGTGGGGATTCACCTCCCCCGAGTCCAATTTTCAACCAACTTGTCCTTCTTCTCCACCTTGTCCACAATATTCCCAAGAGTCATACTCAGTTCCACCAGTCCAAAATAGAAAACCATCAATTTTGGAAAGGAGTATGCGTGAGTCCAAACAACAATCACAAAATCTGATGGACTCACAATTTCACTAGCACTTTCAAGACAACACTTCATCTTTTCATCAAAATAGTGAATCCATCAACTATGAAAAGATGCTTGAAGCCATGACTCATGCTCAAAATGCTCGAAATCGTGACATAGATATGATGGTCGAATCTCTACGTTCTCACAGTTTGACCAGTTCTGATGTCACTAACCATTCTGTTTGAGCCGAAGAGTCATGTAGTTTTGAAAATCAAGGTTCCATTTCAGAACAGTCATTTGAACTTGCCCAAACTCCAAATAATATTGATAGTTTGGCAAGTTATCCCTTGCCTGAAATCGAACTTGAAAATGAATATGATCATGAACCCCAACTTAGGGATTCAATTTTACTTCCTGATTCAATAATGACTCCGGTATCTTCACCTCATTTTAATCTTTTCCCCGAGTCAACATTGGATCCTGTGCCAATTCATCATGAAATTGAATCACCCATTTTTGATGATCATATTGAACTTGATCAATTTTACACTTTTGAAAATCCTATTGACAAATTGGCAAGTTCTCATTTTTTTGATATTGAACTCAATGAGATATGTGACCTAGACTTTCAAATCTGTGATCCAGTTCAACTTTTTGAATCAATCTTGACTCCTGTTTTGTTACCAAACTTGAGTAATATGTTAGAGTCGGTTTTGATTCCCCCACCTATCATTCCTGAACATGAATCACTAATATTAAGTCACATTCCATTGTTAGAAAATCAATGTGGACTTAAGTTTCAACTTCTTGACTTGGACACACTTCTTGAACCAGTCTCGACTCCTGAACCTTTACTTGACTTAAGTCACCTTCTTGAGTCGGTATTAGTTCCTATACTTCCTGAGTCCAAGTCAACCATTCTATCATTTCATACTCGATTTTGGGACGAGATGGTTAACAAATTTGACTCTGAAATCAGTTATGGAATTTGGAAATCAGATGGGGTCAAATACTTAATAAAAATCCTTCATGGATACACAATTTTAATGGGTTATATTAGTGAAATTTCTGGTGGGTTCCTCCGAACCCAACGAAAAGTCAATTGGGCCGCATTTTGTGGACCAATCAGACCACCACCGGAACCACCATCTAAGGTAACATTTTCCTTCCCTTTCTTCTTTTTCATGCATCTATGCATTAATTCATACATTAAGGACAATGCATGAGATAGGTATGGGGGAGGGTCTAACATAACTTAGGTTTTTTTTTTAATAAAAAATAAAAAATAACATTTTCTTTACTCTTAAAAACTTTTTGAAAATAGAAACAATATTTTGACATATTTTTTTGTAAGAAATTAAGTTAATTTTAAGGAATAGGAAAATCCAAATTAGGATTTCTTATACTTGGTCAAAATAAGATTATTTGTTTGATTTTTAGGGTTAGGAAGATAATTTGTCAAAGTAATTTAGTCTTGATCTTTACCTTAATGAAATATGCACACTTCATACACTTACACACTTAGGGTTCAAAAACAAAGATTCTTATGCCTTATATATATAAAAAAATAATAAGAAGAAAAAAATATCTATGAAAAATGAACAAGTCTAATTATTGATTAGCTAGGTGCTTTGGCCTAAGCAAGCCTTAGTATTTATGTGAAAGATGATTAGATAAGTTTGAAAAAAATATATATATATATATATATATATATATATATATATATATATATATATATATATATATCCTCTGATTAAGCTGGGTATTTGTGCCTAATAAAGCATAAGTATTCACGCCTAAAAGAGGTTCATATAATAAAATCCTTAGTTTTGTGGGCTTATTTGCTCGAGTCCTTAAGTCCTTGGGGTGTTTTCTCACCCGGTGCCCTAAGATCGTTTAGTTTGGGAGTCATCGATTAAAGGCCCGTTACATGGGCAGATTAGAAAGCCTAATAGAACTAAGGAATAATACCATCGAAAAAATTATATATATAAATAAATGAGGCATAAGAGTTAGAGTTAATGAACCCTTTGTCAAAATTTTCACGATCACAAGGTGCATATGACTTAGGGTAAAGTAAGACTAGATGAGAAGTACAATTTGACTCCTTACTTTGATTGATAACAAATTCTTGAATAGAGACTAAGTTTAGGAATGAAAAATTCAGTTTTCCTATAACTTATAGATTGCTTAAATCTTACAATTATATTTCAAATATTTTTCTCTTTCAAAATGCTTTTCGAAAATACTAACTCTTTATTTCCCTTTCTTTATGGATTTTGTGGTGTAATCCGCTGAAAACCCTCACGAGACCAAACTCGTCCTCTAGAGGAAACCTAGAGGTTTAACGGCTTGTTGCACATGCTCAGTGCAATCGCGTGACCTGCGAAAGTGGTCCAATAATCCTTAGTATAGTTTAGTTATTTTGCTCGAGGACGAGCAAAAGATAGGTATGGGGGTGTGATTGGTCGCTAATGTTGCATATTTAGTACCATATTTCTATACTTATTATAGAATAAAATCTGCATTGTTCTAATTAAATGCTTAATTTATTTGCAGGCCCATTCCTTAAGGAGATGAAGAGAAATGAGCCCAAAAGCCCACCAAAATTTTGAGTTAAATCAGAATTAATTCGAGCTCAGTAAATCAGGGCAAAATCAAGAGGTTGAAAACCGGTTGAGAAGAATCCTCTCAGAATCGATTGGTTAAAGCCAAGAATCGAAGGCCATTTCGTCAGAATCCTAGACCCAAACTGAAAATCCAACTACAGATAAAGTCAGAAGGCCAAACCATCGCGACCCACCAACAGGGTGTGGCCACCTGGCCACACCCTGGCCACGGAAACACGGCCCAAGCCGCGTTTCCGCGGCTTGGTTGAGGAGTTAGGGGGAGTGTTTGCTCCCCCGATCTCCCCGGGATCCTGATGGTTAGGGTTTTGCCTATAAAAAGCCAGCATGTTCGCTGAAAATGGGACGACATGCAGAGATAGGATTTAGACTAGTTTTTCATTTTGTAGTTTAGGTTTTTGTTTCTCTTTTTCATGTAATTTTAGTTTTAATTTATGTAATTCAGAGGAGATCAGACTTTCATCAAAGAACAAGAATGAAGCTTGAGCTGAGAGTGACACCGGTGTAAGGTTTCTTTCTTTTCTTTGATCGTTATGAAATCGAATCGATGTTCTTTCTTTGTATGTACTTCTTTTTAGTTTTCTTCTTCTTCTTCTTTTCTACTTCACTTTTTTTTTGATACAATTGTCTTCCAAGTGAGTCTAAAAGCATCGAAAGAGCCTTGCCTTTGCGAGTGCCACCGATAGCTCATGACGATGGAATTGAGTCTCTCTCTGTATCATTTCATGCTTGAGTTGTCTTGATGATGTAATGTGGAAGAGACCAATACTCAAATCTTATGGGCTATGCGCTGATTGCCTCCACTTCAAGGTAACATCTTCGCTAAAGACTCAAGGTAAGCTTTTGGTGAAAAGAAGGTAAGTAATTGTTTTTATTTCTTTTCTTTTATTTCTATAAATTAAATCACCAACACCATTTCTTCCAAATCATTCTTTTTCGACTCATTTGTACATAGTCATTCTCCATTTCTCTCCACCTTCTTCATCTCTCATTTTCTTTCTAACTTTAACATAACTTGTTCTCATTTTTCATTTCTTTAAACAAAGAAGAATCTTCGTTTTATCTTCATTAAGATTTCAATAAAGAAACGTAAACGCTTCCATCGCAAAACCCTCCTTGTGGATCACGACCCCCATAGCCACTTGCTATAGCGGTAAGAATTGAGCACTTGCACATCTTCATTCTAAATCTAAAATTCTTTATTTTGTGTGCAGGTTTTGACTCAATCAGTTACCCTAGAGGACGAGTGTTGTCTCGTGAGGGTTTTCAGCGAATTACACCCACAAAATCCACAAAAAGGAAAATATTTGAAATATGTTTGAAGAGACTAAGTAGTCTGGATTATCATTTTTATTCATTCTTAAACTTAATCTTTATATAATAAATTGTTATCCATTTTAGGTAAGAATCAAAATTGAATTTTTGTATAGTCTCTTTCGTTACCCTAAGTCATATGCATCCTTGTGAATCTTTTACTAGGAATTCTTTAAATTGGACTCTCATGCCTTTTTTATTATTTTCTCTTCTTTTTTTTTAATATGTATAACTCATCTAATTTTCTTTTGTGTAAGTATCAAGGCTTCTTGAGGCCCTCATACCTAACTAATTGACTATTAGATGTGTTAGTACATATATAAATAATATTTCTTAGTTTTCTTAGGCTTTCTAATCCACCCATTTAGCGAATTAAAGTCGGTGGCTCCCAAACTGGTTGGTTTTAGGGCACCGGGTGAGAAAACACCCCACGGACTTAAGGATTCGAGTGAACTAGGCCACAAATCAAGGACTTTATTTATAAAATCACCTTTAGGCGTGAATACTTATGCTTCTTGAGGCACATGTATCCAGCTTAATCAGTGAATTTCTTTGTTTTTTTATTATTTATATATTTTTTATAAGGCACAAGAGTCTTTGTCTTAGAATCCTAGATATGTAAATGTATTAGGTATGCACATTTCATTAAGGTAAAAATCAAGACTAATTACTTATTCAATTTTTCCTCCTATACCTAAAAATTCAACAATTTATTTATTTTGACCAAGTTTTTAGAAATCCTAATCATGATTTTCCTAATTCTTAAAACTAACTTAGATTTCTTTCAAAAGATAAGTCAAAATATTGTCCTTTTATTTTTTTATATATCTTTTTTTATTTTTTATTTTTTATTATTTTTTTATGTTAGAACAAATAAAGAGAAATTTTTTTTATTGTTATGTTAGAACAAATAAAGAGAAAAAGAAAAAAATTCACATATTTTTAAAAAATTTTATTTTTTTTTTTACATTTTACCCTTCACCCACACTTGTCTCATGCATTGTCCCCAATGTATGAATGAAATGCATGGATGCATGAATTGGCAGAGAGATAGAGTTACCGATACATTGGGTCTAAAAGACCCATGGCTGCATTTACTTCCGGTACTAATTCCAAAAAATTTTTTATATATTTTTTAAATTTTTTATAATAATTATTATTTTTTTTACATTTTACCCTTCTCCGACACTTGTCTCATGCATTGTCCCCAATGTATGAATGAAATGCATGGATGCATGAATTGGCAGAGAGATAGAGTTACCGATACATTGGGTCAAAAAGACCCATGGCTGCATTTACTTCCGGTACTGATTCCAAAAATATTTTAAGACGTTGACCATTTACCTTGAATGTAATGCCATTTTTCGGGTCGTAGATCTCTATGGCTCCGTGTGGAAACACAGTCTTAACAATGAAAGGCCCTGTCCATCTTGATTTTAACTTGCCGGAAAAGAGATGAAGTCTAGAATTATAGAGTAACACTTTTTGTCCTTGGACAAAAGTTTTTCTCGTGATGAACTTATCGTGAAACACCTTAACCCTATCCTTCACAATTTTCGCATTTTCATATACTTCGTTCCTCAACTCCTCCAGTTCAGAAATTTGCAATTTTTGAAGCTCACCGGCCTTATCTAGATCGAAATTCAGCTGCTTAATTGCCCATAAGGCTCGGTGCTCTATCTCAACAAGAAGGTGGCAAGCCTTTCCAAAGACTAGTCTGTAGGGAGACATTCCTAGAATCGTTTTAAAGGCGGTCCTATATGCCCATAAGGCATCCACCAATTTGGTGGACCAGTCCTTCCTATTTTGACTCACAGTTTTCTCCAAGATAAGCTTGACTTTCCTATTAGAAACTTCTACCTGTCCACCGGTTTGAGGATGATACGGCGTAGATAACTTGTGAGTTATGGCATATTTTCGCATAAGAGCTTCAAAAGTTCTATTGCAAAAATGTGTACCATTGTCACTAATTATGGCATGAGGGGTTCCAAAGCGTGAGAAGATGTTTTCTTTCAAGAATTTGACAACAACTTTGTTGTCATTTGTCTTGCAAGGGATGGCTTCAACCCATTTCGATATGTAATCTACAGCCAACAAGATGTATTGGTGCCCAAATGAATTAGGGAAGGGACCCATAAAATCAATGCCCCAAACATCAAAAAGTTCTACTTCTAGAATTAGATTTAGGGGCATCATATTTCATTTAGAAATCCTTCCTATCATTTGACATCTTGTGCAAGTTTTCCAAAATTCGAATGCGTCTTTAAACAAAGTTGGCCAATAAAAGCCACTTTATAGGATCTTTTCGGCAGTTTTGCGGGGACCAAAGTGCCCACCGCAAGCAAATTCGTGACAAAAAGCTAGAACGCTTCTAGTTTCCTCATCGGGAACACATCTCCTAATAATTTGATCGCTACAATACTTGAAAAGGTAAGGATCTTCCTATATGTAATATCGGACTTGAGACAAGAATCGGTATCTATCCTGTTTTGACCAATTAGGTGGTGTTTGGTTTGTGACTAAGTAATTTACTATGTCAGCAAACCATGGTTCCGTAGAGATGGCTAGAAGTTGTTCGTCAGGAAAATTGTCATTGATGGAAAATTCGTCGGAAGGTGCGTTTGGCACACGAGAGAGATGGTCTGCGACAACATTTTCAACACCCTTTTTATCTCGAATTTCGAGATCAAATTCTTGAAGGAGGAGGATCCAACGAATGAGTCGGGCCTTCGCATCCTTTTTTAGCATTAGGTATCGAAGTGCAGAATGGTCGGTGAAAATCGTGATTTTGGTCCTAAGTAGGTATGGGCGGAATTTCTCCAAAGCGAACACTACTGCCAAGAATTCTTTCTCGGTTGTAGTATAGTTCACTTGGCCATCATTGAGTGTCCTACTTGAATAATAGATCACGTGTTGCTTGTTATCTTTGCGTTGTCCTAAGACAGCGCCTATCGCAAAATCTGAGGCATCGCACATGATCTCAAAAGGGTTGGACCAGTCCAAAGGTGAGATGATAGGTGCAGAGATAAGTTCCAATTTCAATTTCTCCCACGCGCTATTACACTTATCGTCAAAGATGAAGGGCACGTCTTTAGCTAAAAGGTTTGTAAGGGATCTAGCAATTTTGCTAAAATCCTTAATGAACCTACGGTAAAACCCAGCGTGTCCTAAGAAAAAACGATTGTCCTTCACGCTTCGTGGAATTGGAAGTTTGGCTATGATCTCCACCTTAGCCTTGTCCACTTTGATCCCTTCCCTAGATATCTCATGACCTAGGACAATCCCATACTGCACCATAAAGTGGCACTTTTCCCAATTTAGGGTCAAGTTCTTTTCGGTGCATCTATTTAGCACTAGCTCCAAGTGATGGAGACATTGGTCAAATAAATTTCCATAGACGGAGAAGTCGTCCATGAAAATCTCTAAGAAGCGCTCGACCATGTCAGAAAAAAGGCTTAACATACAATGTTGGAATGTGGCGGGGGCATTGCATAGGCCGAAAGGCATTCGACGATAGGCAAATTCCCAAATGGGCATGTGAACGTTGTCTTTTCTTGGTCCTCCGGGGCTATTGGGATTTAGTTATACCCTGAGTAACCGTCCAAGAAACAGTAATACTCATGGCCCGCTAATCGTTCCAGCATTTGGTCAATAAATGGGAGGGAAAATGATCTTTTCTAGTGGCGGCGTTCAACTTGCGATAGTCTATGCATACTCGAACTTTGGTAGGCAGTCGTGTTTGCACTAACTCTTGCTTGTCGTTTTCTACCACAGTAAAGCTGGACTTCTTAGGGACTACATGCATTGGACTAACCCATTTGCTATCAGAATGGGATAAATGATCCCATTATCTAACAGTTTCATTATTTCGACTTGTACAGCCTCTTGCATGAGCAGGTTTAGCCTACGCTATGGATCCCTCTTCGGTTTAACCCCTTCCTCTAGATGGATTCTATGCTAGACTATCTTAGGGCTCAGTCCCTCGATATCTGCCATGGTCCAGCCAATGGCTTCCCTATGTCTCCTAAGGGTTGCCAGTAGGTCTTCCTCTTGCCTATTAGTCAAATTCGAGGCAACTATGACTAGTAACGTCTCTTGTTCACCAAGGTAGGCGTACTTAAAATGTTTAGGCAAGGTCTTTAACTCCAACGAAGGAGGTGGCTCGATGGGTGGAGGTGTTAAGTTTGAATTTCCATCTCTACAGAACTTGGATTTGCTGCCCATTCAATCTCATCAAGATTGAGATCACTTGATTCTAACTCTTCCTCTTCCTTTGACTCAAGTGTGATCTCCTCGTTGTGCTCACTAGTCATGTTTTCAATGAAGTTAATCTCAAAGGGTTGGTCATTTATGTCGTAAGGGTGTTTACCTAAGTTGAAAACATTGACTTCCTTGGTTATATCCCCAAAAGTCAATCTCATGGATCCGTTTCTACAATTTATGATTGCATTCGCGGTTGCTAGGAACGGGCGTCCTAAGATGACGGGAGTTTGGGACCTAGGATTAGACACAGGTTGTGTCTCTAAAATAATGAAATCGACTGGGTAAATGAATTCTCCCACCCGTATGAGGACATTATTGATCTCTCCCTTAGGAAGTTTAATTGAGCGATCAGCCAATTGGATTGTAACTTGGGTTGGATTGAGTTCTCCTAATCCAAGTTGTTGATATACGGAGAAAGGAAGCAAATTAATGCTGGCTCCTAAATTGAGGAGTGCTCGATTGATTTCAGCTCGACCTATTGTGCAAGAAATGGTGGGGCAACCAGGGTCCTTGTACTTGACTAGGATCTGGTTGAACAATAGCTCACTAATGTTAGCGGTTAGAAAAACCTTCTTAGGCACATTTGTCTTTCTTTTCTTGGTGCACATGTCCTTAAGGAATTTGGCATAACTAGGGACCGTTGGATTGCATCAAGAAGTGGTATATTGAGCCTAACCTGATTGAACACCTCGAGTAGTTTCTCCATATGTGCATTATTATTACTCCTAAGCCTATTTGGAAATGGGGCTGTAGGTTGGTGCACCTGTCTTGCTGATTTTTCAACTTCAGTTTCTTGGGAGTTTTGTGGAGATGGAGTGGAACTGGATGGAATGGACAATTGAGATGGGTCCTGTGGCATGGATACGTGATTATCAACTTGTTTCCCTGATCTTAGTGTATGAACCAAGTTACATTGGTTTGGGTCTTGAACCTCATTGGCTTGCCTAGGATTCCTAGGGTTTGGCAATGGTTGACTTGGTAGAGTTCCCTTTTGTCTTTCTTGTTGATTCAGTTGGATCTCTATCCTAGTCAAGACTTGAGCCAACATGTCGTGACTTTTAACTAGAGTATCCACCTTTCTTTCCATGTTTGAGAGTCTTGTTTTCATTTGTGAATTTTGGAAAGAGTGTGGAGGATTTTGACCGGAAAATTTTGTTGATAAGGTGAATTTTGAAAATTGTTGGAGAATTTGGGCCTTGTTTGATCATTGTTGCTTGGGCCCCATGAAAAATTTGGATGATTTCTCCAACTGAGATTCTAGGTGGGCGAATATGGATTGTTAGCGGGCCTTGTGAAGGCCGCACTCATATGTTCGGGCAAGGTTTGATGCGCGATGAAGACGGGACATTCCTCGAACACATGGTTCATGTCTTGACAATAAGTACAGCCCGCCGAAGGTGTTGGGCTAACTTGGTTCACAGAGACTGGTTCTTTAGTTTCAAGAGATTCTAGTCTTCGCATCACAGCAGCTAGTTTAGCGTCGGTAGCTATGTTAGCCTCAATGGAATGGATACCTCCTTTAGAAGAAGTAGGGTCATTAGTCTTAAATTTTTCCGGAGTTGGTTCCCATTAGATGATATTATCAGCTAATTCTTCATATAATAACCATCCTTCATGTTCGTTCTTTTTCAAAAATCCTCCTTGGCACATGGATTCTAATAGCGTTTTAGTTTAAAATTCTAATCCATCATAAAGAACTTGACAAAGTCGTCATTTCTCTATCCCATGGTGTAGGCATTGGGCAAGGAGGTCCTTAAAACGTTCGAAGTATTTCCAAAAGATTCATTGGCTGTTTGCTTAAACTAGAAGATGCTCTTCCTAATTAGTGCAGTCTTGTGGACGGAATAAAACTTCTTTAAGAAGGCTTTGACGAAATTATCCCATGAGGATAGTGAACCGGCCTCTAGACTGTAGAGCCATTTCTTTGCTAAATCTTTCAAAGAAAATGGGACAAACCGTAATTTGATGGCATCTACTCCTAGGCTGGGTATCTTCATCATGAGATATACTTCTTCAAATTCCCTTATGAAAAAGTATGCATCCTCAGATTCAAGTCCATGAAATTTAGGAAGAGTGTTGATGTATTGTGGTTTGAGCTCAAATTGGTCAACACCTTTATCGGGTAACTGAATGCAAGAAGGAAGAGAGGTCCTAATAGGATAGAACCTATCTTGTAGTGATGGTGGTTGTGCCATGTGTGAGTCGGGTTTTTGTTTGGGTGGTGAACTGTTTCTAGTTAGTCTAGATGTGAATGGGTCTCTCGACCAAGCTGACATGCACAGTTAAAAAACAAGTTCACCCAATCAATCAAAGAAAAAGAAAAAAAATAGTCAAAATTCCTATTCTAGGGTAAGCCTTGACCTAGACGACTCCTAACTTTAGATTGTCTTTAGGAGGTATATTGCCGACCTTAACCACAAGTTAATCGGCC
Source organism: Agave tequilana (assembly GCA_038442645.1). Classification (NCBI taxonomy): domain Eukaryota; kingdom Viridiplantae; phylum Streptophyta; class Magnoliopsida; order Asparagales; family Asparagaceae; genus Agave; species Agave tequilana. The sequence goes on from JAVJIF010015407.1 coordinate 66,766, forward strand.
AGGTAGGTGGCAAGACCGATGGGAGGTTATCCATCAAAGACGTTCCTTAATTAAGTAACCACCGATCTTCGGGCTTTCGGCCCTTAATCCCCTTCCTAGACAACAATTTGGTAAGAGTTAATTTCGAACAACTTCCTCCTTCAGCCAATCTCCTAGTGAGTCCGAGTTAACCTAGGGCCAACATCTAGTCAATTTTTACTTAAGGTTATGGTTGTGAGTGTGACGGAGATGATTTGTGGGCCAAGGAAGGGTGATGAAATCCCCACCTTATCTTGTTTATGGGTTTTGCCCTTAAAATTTTTTTGTGTACGTGTAAAGCAGTAGATAAGTAATCACTCAAAAAGCAGTAAATCAGCCAAGAGTGTTTTCTAATCTATATGCAATGCAAACGTACCTTGTCGCCAGCACTCTTCAACAGAATTAAAAAAATTAAATAGATACGTGCCTATGATGCAAGAGTCTAATTTTTTTATTTTTCAATAAATAGGTTACTGTTAATTAATTAGCAGTGTGCAGGGTGATCACAGAGAAAACTTATCAAAGCAATAAACAAAACTTGCAATTTGCAGCAACCTGCAGAAAACACAGTGAGTAGTTCACTACTCAGGCCGCGTTTGCGCGGCTCTGTAGTAGGCTCTGCTGCTCTGCCTTCGAGGGCAGAGGCACAGAGTTGCTATATGTCCTTTGCTGCTGTTATTTTTCCTGTTCTTTGAACCTGCAAACAGAAAGAAACAAAGAATTAGTTTTAAGAATATCGTGTCGTTCCTTCCCCGGCAACGGCACCAAAATTTTGATTGGAACGAGAAATTGTAATAAAGAAAAAGGTTAAGAGTTAGAAAGTCTCGTTTCAATTCTATCCGCTGCAACAAGGGCCAAAGCGGGTCGATCCACAGGGAAGGATGCGATGCAAGCGTTTCGGACGATTTCTCTGTATTACACTTAGAACAAAACAAAAGAGAGTGATTAGATTTGAATGATTTGAGATATGTAGTTCACTAATCTTCTACCACAACCCATAATGCAAGTCTTGAAGAGTGAATATCATTTTGAAACAAGTAGAATCTATCCTAGGTTATTAATAGAAGTTCAAGCAAAATAAATGATATTAGAACCCTAACTAGTGTGCACTAATAAAAATTCAACAGTTGTTCATCCTAACTTCTAAGTATAGCATAAGAGAAGTCTTAACTTAAAGTTATGCTATCAAAGTTCTTAAGTATGAATTTATGAAGAATCGTTTAGAAGTGTAACCTAGATTAGAAAAACCTAACTATTAATTAATCTTCAAGAAAACAGTTTTAATCGTAGGGTTTCTTAAAAGTGATTATCAATCAATTTACTTTCTAAACTTCACTAGGGTTGTTTAAGAGACTAGCAAACCACAAATTAAAATTAGTTATTCATCTCTTTTTTTATTTTCAATTTTTGTTTAATGTGAAAAATTGTGTGAAAGAGAGAAGAAAACAAATAAAAGATCTCAGCAGAAAACAAAATTAAATGACAAAGAAAAAAAGGTAACCTTTATTTGAATGTCACTTTCAAATACAGTGCTCCTCTCCTCCTCCAAAATATGCTAAAAATGAAACGAAATTACAAGAATTTTGAAGGAAAAATCTAAAGAAAAACCCTAAGTTCCCGTCTCTGAATCCCCTTTTTGTTGCTCTGCAGGGGTATTTATAGGAGATGAAAGAAATAGAGTCCCGGTACAACTCTCCCACGAAAACTGGAAGCCAAACCTATCCAAACACCCGCAAAACGCGTTGCCTCCTCTGGTCCATCCATCTGGGTATATCCTTCTAGATTCTGCATACCGACTCTTTATTTTGAAAATTTGGGATAACTTGGGAAGCAAGTTATCATAAATCTAAATCTTTTTAAAACAAATTTTTATCTTTGCACTCTTCTCCTTTTATCTTTAGCCTTATCCTGCAAGCAACTAGGATTGAGTAGAAGTCCATCCCATCTTATCCTTTTCCTCTTCTTTTAGCGATTAGGAGTTCTATCTTATCCTTCCTTTTCCTCCCTTAGATTTTAAATAAAGAATTTAAAAATCTAAGTTTAGATTAGGTTAGATAATATAGAAACTTCCAAATTACTACAACTTTTGCATATGGGCTTGCACATAGGCTTTTTTGGGCTTCTGGGCTTCATTTCTTTATTTTTTTAATTACTCAAAGCCTGCACACATTAAATAACAAAACTTTACTAACAGTGCATAATTAAAAGAATAAATAGGGAAACATGATAGTAAATGTAGTGATAAATATGCATTTTTTTACTACCTATCAGCAGGTCACGCGATTGCACTGAGCTTGTGCAACAAGCCGTTAAACCTCTAGGTTTCCCCTAGTAGATGAGTTTTGTCTCGTAAGGGTTTTCAGTGGATTACACCCACAAAATCCGTAAAGAAAGAGAAAAATGTTAGTATTTTGAAAACACATTTTGAAAGAAAAATATTTGAAATATTATTGTAAGATTTAAGTAATCTATAAGTTATAGGAAAATAAAATTTTTCATTCCTAACTTAGTCTCTATTCAAAAATTTGTTATCAATCAAAGTAAGGGGTCAAATTATACTTCTCATCTAGTCTATTACTTTACCCTAAGTCATATGCACCTTGTGACCGTGAAAATTTTGACTAAGGGTTCTTTAACTCTAACTCTTATACCTTATATTTATATTTATATATATATATATATATATATATATATATATATATATATATATATATATATATTGGTGGTATTATTCCTTAGTTGTATTAGGCTTTCTAATTTGCCCATGTAACGAGCCTTTAATCGGTGACTCCCAACCAAACGGTCTTAGGGCATCGGGTGAGAAAACACCCCAAGGACTTAAAGACTCGAGCAAATAAGGCCTCAAAACTAAGGATTTTATTATATGAACCGCTTTTAGGCGTGAATACTTATGCTTTATTAGGCACGAATACCCAGCTTAATTAGAGGATTTTTATATTTATATTTTTCTCAAACTTATCTAATCATCATTCGCATAAATACAAAGGCTTACTTAGGCCAAAGCACCTAGCTAATCAATAATTATATTTGTTCATCTTCATAGATATATATATATATATTTTTATAAGAGGCATAAGAATCTTTGTTTTTGAACCCTAAGTGTGTAAGTGTATAAGGTATGCATATTTCTTCAAGGTAAAGATCAACACTAAATTACTTTCACAAACTTTCTTTCTATCCTTAGAAATCAAGCAAATAATCTTATTTTGACCAAGTATAAGAAATCATAATTATGATCCTCCTATTCCTTAAATTGACTTAATTTCTTACAAAACATATGTCAAAATATTGTTTCTATTTTCAAAAAGTTTTTAAAAGTAAACAAAATGTTAAAAAAATTTATAATAAAAAGGATAATAAAAAGAAAAACCTAAGTTATGTTAGAACCCTCCCCCATACCAATCTCAAGCATTGTCCTCAATGTATGAATTAATGCATAGATGCATGAAAAAGAAGAAAGGGAAGGAAATACTATCTTAAGGTGGTGGTTCCAGTGGTGGTCTGATTGGTCCACGAAATGCGGCCCAATCGACTTTTCGTAGAGTTCAGAGGAATCCACGAGAAATCTCTCTTATATAACCCACTAAAATGATGTATATATGAACGGTTCTTATTAAAAATTTAACCCCATCTAATTTTCAAATTTCAGTATTAATTTCGGAGTCGATTTTGTCAACCACCTTGTCCCAAAATGGAGTGTGAAAAGATAGAATGATTAACTTGGACTTAGGAAGTACGGGAACTAATACCGATTCAAGAACGTGACTTAAGTTAAGTAAAGGTTCAGGAGTCGAGATTGGTTCAAGAAGTGGGTCCAAATCAAGGAGTTGAAACTCAAGTCCACATTTTCTCACAATGGAATGTAACTTAATATTGGTGATTCAAGTTCAAGAATGACAGGTGTGGGAATCAAAACTGACTCTAAAATATTACTCAAGTCGGGTAACAAAACAGGAGTCAATATTGATTCGGGAATTTAAACTGGATCACAAATTTAAGAATTTAGGTCACATTTCTCATTTAGTTCAATTTTATAAAAATGAGAACTTGCCAATTTGTCAATGGGATTTTCAAAAGTATGAAATTGATTAAGTTCAATATGATGATCATCAAAGATGGGCGATTCAATTTCATTATGAATTGGCACAGGATTCAATGTTGAGTCGGGAAAAAGATTGAAATGAGGTGAAGATACCGGAGTCATTATTGAATCAGGAAGTAGAATTGAATCACTAAGTTGAGGTTCAGGATCATATTCATTTTCAAGTTCCATTTCAGGAAAGGAATAACTTGCCAAACTGTTAATGTCATTTTCAAAATTTAGAGTTTGGGCAAGTTCAAATGATTGTGCTGAAATAGAATCTTGTTTCCAAAACAACATGATTCGTCAACTCTAGCAGAATGGTTAGCGACATCAGAAATAGTCAAATGGTGAGTACGGAGAGTTTGGACCATCATATCTATGTCATGATTACGAGAGTTTTGAGCCTGAGTCATGGCTTCAAGCATCTTTTCATAGTTGATTGGTTCACATATTGTTGTGATTGGACTTGAAAAGATGAAGTGTTATTTTGGAATTGGTGGTGAAATTGTGAGTCCGTCAGATTTTGTGATTGTTATTTGGACTCACGCATACTCATTTTCAAAATTAATGGTTTTCTATTTTGGACTGGTGAAACTGAGTATGAATGTTGAAAATATTGTGGACAAGGTAGATAAGGAGGACAAGTTAGTTGAAAATTAGACTCGGGGGAGGTGAATCCCCATTGACTCGGTGAAGAGTTGAAATTATTCTGCAAATTATAGTCATAAGATTAGGGGCATGGTATTGATTCGGATAAGACCAATCCGGCACACTTGGTTGGTTAAAGTTATGATATGCCGGGTTGGTAATATCCGAAAAAGAGGTCGGGGTGTAAAAACTGAAAAATTAATGTTATAAGCCATATCACACAAGTAATGTCAAACACAAAAAAGAAAAACAAACAAATAAGCGAAAAAAATTCTAAATTAAGTTAGGGTAGACCTTTGACCTAGACGACTCCTAACTGGTTAGACTGTCCACATGAGGTATAATGCAGACTTTGACCACAAGCTAATCAGTCAGGTAGGGGCAAAATTGGTGGGAGTTATCCGCGCAAAAGCGACGGGCCTAATTAAGCCAAACCACCAGCCTTCGGGGTTTCGCCCCTCAATCCCTTTCCTTAGACACTGATTTGGCAGGAGTCAAATTCTAACACCTTCCCCCTTAGGATAATCTCCTAATTCAGTTCGAGATGTCCCTAGGGCCAACGTCTACTCAGTTTTAGTTAGGCTTGGGTTAGTGAGTGAGGAGATTGTTTGTGGGCTAAGGGAGGGTAATGACTTCCCCACCTTATCTTGTTTATAGGATAAGCCCTTAAGATTGATTGTGTAAGGTGTGCAGGATAAAAAAAGTAACATTTAATAAGCAAATAATCACTTAAGAATGTTTCCTAAACTATATGCCATGCAGACGTACCTTTTGCTCCAGCACTCTTTAACAGTAATGTAAAATGTAAAAGAATTAGACACGTGCCTAAATGCAAAGTCTAAACCATTTTTAGCATTTAACAAACATCATTTTATGGTTGAGGTTAGAAAGTAAATATAGTGAGATAAACAAGGAAATAGATAGCTATAGATATTAAACTTTACACTACAGCCAACCTGCAGAAAATACAGGTTAGTAGTTCACTCAGATTGTCACATGAATGTAGCAAATCTGAGGGCTTCTTGGCTCTGCTTTCTTGAGCAGAATCCAAGGCCACTTATATGTTCACTGTAGCAAAAATTCCTTGTTGTCAAACCTATACACCAAGAACAAAAAAAAAGAAAGTTAACCAAAAATGTAAATCTAAAAAGAAAATAACTTACCGTCCCTCCCCGACAACGACGCCAAAATTTGATTGAGGTTTTACCTGCACAAAAATACAGAATTTCAGAATTTAAGAATATAGATGTGCAAGTTCTCAATACTACCGCTATAGCAAGTGGCTATGCGGGTCGTGGTCCACAAGGAGGGACTAGCGATGAAGCTTTTTAGTAAGTTCTCTTTTAAGTTACAAAGAATGGTTAAAGATCTTCTTGTTGAAGCCTACCAAGTTGAAAGATTTTGATGATGGACAAGCATTTCTACTACATTATGCTTACTCTACCTCTGTTGCAAATTTGGATATTTTTGTGTAATTTTAGAATATTGTGAAAAGCCTTGAACACATACACAAATACCTTTATAAGTCGACTTGACATCCTAGTATAGTCGACTACCCTTCCTATAGTCGACTTGAGAAAACACCTAGTCGACTAAGATCTTCTAAAACAAATGACCCAACTTTCTGTTTGTTCTCTGGCATCAAAATTAGTCGACTTGCCCTCTAACTATAGTCGACTAACAGATACCCTAGTCGACTATAACATTTCCCAAGTCGACTAATCCCCTCTACAAAAATTTCCCCACTCTCTGTTCTTGTCTGGCATCAAACTTAGTCGACTTCCCAAAATATATAGTCGACTAACCCCTTATCTAGTCGACTAATTATGCCTATATAGTCGACTACAATCAGTTTTCTAGAAACTAAGTATCTGTATCAGCCAATATATAGTCGACTTACCCTATATATTAGTCGACTAATCTTTGAAAATTTTGTTCTTCTAGTCGACTAATCTCCTATCCTAGTCGACTAATAGCAGTTGATAACTGCTGTGCAGTTGGTGAATTCTGGTGTGTTAACCAATGTTTCAAAATTCAAATTTGGCCTGATAACTACCCTAACTTACTATGGATTTCACCTATAAATAGGGGTATTGTCCTAGGGTCAAATCACCAATTCAAATCTAAAGTTTGCAGCCTAAAACTCTCTCCAAAAATTCTGTTTTCTGAAAACCTGTTCCACTTTTAGTTTCTTCACCAAATTCCAAACTCTATTGTGAAGATTTCTGAAATTCCTCCTATAAGAAACCTTGTCCACAAGCACATTCAGATTCAAGGCTTATAGGATCAGTTGTAATCATTCAAAGAGGAGTATTGTACAAGGGCGCCTTCTTGGTGTAGAAGAAAGTTGTACAAGGTGTTTGTTCTCTTGGTTGTAAAGAGGAGTTGTGCACATTTGGCAAAGGGCTTTTTGTCAAGTGGTGTACAAGGTATTGGTTGTGGGTGTACACAAATCAGGGAAGGAAAATCTCAAGCGGTTTTCTTGGGGACTGGATGTAGGTCACAAGGACCGAACCAGGATAACTCTCTTGTCTTTGCGTTTGCATTTTCTGAGTTTATCTTGTGAAATTTTTTTATTTCCTGCAAGTAGTTTCATTTAAATTTTTATAAACACTATTCACTCCCCTTCTAGTGTTTGTGTTGCTTTGTATATAGATCCTACACTTCTTTTAGTTCTTGTAAAAAAAATGGGAAAATAGAGTTAAAGTTAAGTTAGGAAGAAGGTGATAGATTGAGAAGGTGGAGAAAAACAGAAAATGACTTTGTACAAAGAAAGTAAAAAGAGTGAAAGAGATTTGGGTGATTATGATATTGGTGATCTACACTAAAAGTTACAAGAAAAGAAAGAAAAATTAAAACTTAAAAAACATACTTACCTCTTCAGCGCCTGCTTACCTTTTACCCGTATCGACGATATACCTTTACTTGAAGGCGAGCAAAACATGGCAGATGAGATCTTCCTCATTCTCAATTTACACTATAAAATGAAGGGACGAGCTATACTACCATAAAAATGGATATCCATCACCATAAGCCATCAATGACACTTGTAAGGACAAGGCAACTTCAAGGCTATTGGTTTCATTTGGATCCACAAACACAAAAGAGGGAAGCGAACAAAAATAAGAATAGAAAAGAAAAGAAAACCTCGATTCGATTCAAATAACAATGGAAGAAAAGATCACTTACACGATGTCACGTTTAGTACAAGCTTGCTCTCATTCCTCCATGAAAGTCTCCTCCCCTCTCAGTTACATAAATAAAACAAAAATTACATAAAAGAAAACTAAAAACCTAAGTTACAAACTACAAATTAGCCTAAGTTCTGCTCTCGGCTTGGTCCTTCTTCCTTTTGCCTTTGAGATTGTAGGTATTTATAGGAAAAATGTAGAGGGTAGAGGAGTATGAAGATAAGGGAAGCTAGTTATTTCTGAATTTGAATCCTTCTCTTATCTCCAAAATTGATTTGATGTGGATATTCAGTTCTGGTCTGCAGCTTATTGGCGTATTGGCGTATTAGAAATAATGATCAACTTAAGAGTTGTAGCCCTTTAAGTTCTCTTTCTAGATCATCTTGAATCATCAGATTTGAGTTCTTGTAGCAAAAGTTATGATTCAAATACTAAAATGTATTCAGTCAGAATCTGAGTCAGAATTGTTTCATCTCATCCGTTGATCTTCTCTCTATCTATTTATCCCTCTAGATTTGGACTCTGTATTTGACGTTATCCTCGGTTGATCTTTAGTTTTAACCACCTGATTCACCAAAAACTGAATTTAACCAACTGGATTTGGGATCATCCTTCTGTAACCAAATAGATCTAGTTAAATCTGAATTTAACTGATATTTATTTAATTTTATCCTCTTTCTCCTCATGATTATCTTCTGCAAAATAGACATTTAAGACAAGAAATTTAGCAGATTTATTACATGATAAATGTAGAATGTAATAAAAAATAATGCAATAAATGTGTGCAATCAACCGCCAAGAAGGTAAAGCGATATCTACCAAAGACTACATGAAATCTGAGCAGTTACAGCTGATCAGATATACAGATTCAGATTATGCTAGATGTATCGACAATTGAAAGTCCATTTCAGTTTATATTTTCTTAATTACAGGAAGATGGTGGATTTAATCGAGAGGCCATTGCAGCTACATTGTGATAATAAGAGCTATAGAGCTCTACTGTAATAATAACAAGAGTTCAGTAAAGTCGAAGCATATCGACATCAAGTTTCATGTCATCAAAGATAAAGTTCGGAATCACACTGTGACTGCTGATATAGTGTTAGTACTATTTTTAATATTACAGATCCACTCATTAAAGGACTTACACTTAAAGTCTTCTTAGAGCATATTGCTCATATGGGGATGGCCAGTCATGATAATATTCTGATTTAGTGGGAGTGGATAATTTTATGTAACAGACATTATTTCTAAGTGCACTTTATGTATATTTATTGATTTTGATAATAAAGTGATAAATATTTTCTTTAAATTTCTTTTGAGTTTAATTTGCGCATTTGAGTTTGCTAGCAGTTAGACTCGTTGGAGTCATAAAATTAGACTCATTGGAGTCATAAGTTTAGACTTGTTGGAGTCATAAAGATAGACTCGTTGAAGTCATAATGTTGGACTCATTGGAGTCCAAAAGTTAAAACCAGTTGAATTGAACCTTATTTGGTCAGAGAACATTTTCATGCCACACGTCCACATTTGATCTATGTCATTAAGGGTTCTGAAATTTGCGATGTAGAAGGTCTTATCTCAATTATACAGAAGATAACGACTGACATGTTTGGTAGCAGGATACTTAACGGACCAGATTGTTTTGAAACATGATTTATTGACAGTTAAAGTTTTGGTACCATAAAGTTATGTATAATATCCTTCTAGTATGATTTATTTGGCCCAAGCGGGAGACTGGTAGACTTATTTGATTAAAATCTAAATTAATTTTGGCCTACACAAGTCTAATTGGATTTATACACCCATCTCTATAAGCCTATGTTGCTGGACCCAATAAAGAATTGATCAAGCCTAATGGTTTGGGTCTAAACACGATTCAATTACACTTAGCCATGAGTGTATTTAAATTAAGATGTGGGACTCATCTACACGTGTGGAACTCGTGTTATCAATCAAGGGTCTAGATTTATGATGAGTTGAATTAGGATTCCTTGATGCTATATATCATGGGTAGGATTCCCTCTCCACCACTATCTATTATGAAATAATCTCTCTCTTGGAAGCCTCTCGTCTCCTCTAAGGATCAAGAAGAGAACTTGGTGGCTGGAGAGAAGAATCCCCTCCCTCAACTTCGACGTCCTCGAGATAGTGCAACCTTCGGCATTCCTTTCATGATGGAATCAAGTATGCCTAAACTCTCCTTCTCTTTAATCTTGATAAAAAAAGCTTTTAGTTTATACATGGGATCTTATTTGAAATAATTATTAGATCCAACAGTTTCTGTAGAAGAAAGATTCTTTTGTTTCTCTCTTGCCAAACATTCCAAATTGTGACACTATGGAGCCTGGCAAGTATACAGGAAAGATGGATGTCACGTTAGTTGATTAGGAAATGAGAATAATGAGATTTCATTACCATTTAATGAGTATTGTGTCAGAAAGGAAAAGAAAACAACTCTCTTCCGTTCCCTTGCTCATGAAGAATCGAAGATACCCAAAAAGAGAAAAACATAAGAAAGAGAAAAGAAAAATTATCCTCACAAGGAATAGAGCAAAAAGTCCCCAATATTTTAAGACAAAGGGCATCAGCAAGAAAGGAGAGAAATTATTATTTAGTTATTCTAAATAGTTACCCTACTATCCATGTAAATCACAGTAAACCATGACTCAAAATTGTTACATAGTAAGGAATTGGAATCAACACAACTTCTACATCAAAAGAGATTTTCTAAATATCACGATGATCAAACAGACCGCATGCATATTCAAAATATTCGATAATCATATATTTATATATGTGGTGAACAAACCCAAATGTTAGTTTCACTCACAATAACATGGCTATTAATACTAAAAAAATTGAGAAATTTGAAAAGAGTTGATAACGCATTAACAATTTTTTTCCCTGCAAGTAAAAGTGGAAGATCTTATCCCGTTCCATTAATAAGAATTTAATGAAACAACTCGACACTTGAATAACGCATCGATGTTATATATTTATTGAGAGAAGCAAAGCTTAATTCAAATATACATTTTATTTTGGTCATCATCCTCATTATTTACGCAACATTGTTGATGAGAGTGAATAGGTGATGGCTAATCTAATGGTCACTAAATGCCAAATAATGCAAAATTAAAAACTATTATGACCTAAATTAAACTCTTAAACTAAACACCACGTATAACACAAGAGTGTAGCCGAATTCCCCGTGAAGGGCTCTGGACTAACTCCTCTAGATTCCCCTAGATAAGGGTTGAGGTGCCGCGTTGGCTCTCTTGGTTAAATACAAGTGTTAGCAAACAAACCCAAGCATATACAATATGAGCACACAATATATCAAGCATATAAGTGTAATGACAATAATAGCATGCAAGATATAAATAAGAGACAAAGAGAGAGTGAGTGAGCAATCGCAAACACAAGAGATTTGTTTCGAGGTTCGAGCACCCTTGCTCTACATCCCCGCCTTCGACACATGAAGGATTTCCACTATAAACGATCCCAGCGAATCACTCGTACCGCAACACCTACAACTCTCGAACTCTCTAGTCCCGTACACACCGCAAGCCCCACAAGCTTGCCGAAGCCGCACCTCAAACCAAGAGTTCACACACGAACTCTAAACCACCGCGAACCCGCAAGTCCGCCTCCTCAAAGAACAAAATAGAACTTTGGTGATCACAACACTTTGATCACCTAAAATCCTCTCACAACAAAGATCCCTATAGGATAGGTATAGCAATGGAAAGCTCAAGTGTTTGTGTGAGAAAACAAGGATTGAAATGGTGGAGGAAAAACTCAAGAAATCACTTTAAAACACTCTTGATAAAAACTCTCCTTTTGATTGGAAATATTTGCTCTTAATCAAGTGGAGGAAAACCTCTAAATAGTCTAGGAAAAACTGGTGAAAACCACTTGAAAAATCTTATAGAAAACAGCCCCAAATGGGCCAATTTATAGGGCTCCAAAAACTAGCCGTTGGAGGCCTGACAGAACTGTCGGTCGACCGCCCGGTCGACCGCCAACGGTCATTTTTCTGACCATTGGGGCAACGGTCGACCGGCCCGGTCGACCGAGCCTCTGGAACAGAGAACAGATTCTCTGTCGGTCGACCGCTCGGTCAACCGGGGTTTTCCAAAGAGCACAAGCTCTCTGGCGGTCGACCGGGTCGGTCGACCGGCCCTCCAGTGCCAAAGACGTGCACGTCTGTGCACGTCGGTCGATGATTAGTCTCTAATTTTGCATAATTTTCATCACATTCTCACATTTATTTGATAATAAATTCTGCTAATAATATCTTGCTTGCTTAATCTCAGGTTAATGGTGTGCAAATGAAGAAGATGACCCAAATCACCATTTAATTGGTGATTAAAGGGCTATTAAAATAGCTATTGACCTAATGAGCAGATTCTACCAAAACCAGGGGCGTCAAACCAGAAATCAGAAGCCATAGCCGATAGGGGGACAACCGCGCAGTACGCAGCAGGCGGCGCCGCACGCGCCGCCCAAGGAAAGCCACGAAAATGCGGCATTTTGCCGCGTTTTCACGGCCAAAACCAGAAACAAAGAGATCCAGCCGACAGGGAGACAACCAGGCGGCGCTGCGCGCGCCGCCAAAGTAATGCCGCGGAAACGAGGCATTTGCCGCGTTTTCGCGGCAATACGGCCGCGCCGCGCGCGCCGTTTGGGGTCACATCCTGCCTCCTGACCCCCCAGGCGGCGCCGCACACGCCTACCAAGGACAGCCGCGGAAACGCGGCTTTTGCCGCGTTTTCGCGGCCATATCGCAACGCCGCGCGTGCCGTTTCGGGTCACATCTTGTCCCCTGGCCCCTGTTCCCTTGGCGCCTATAAATACCCCCCTGGGGTTCCTGAGGAGAAGATATAGAGAGTTAGGAGTAGTTTTAGCTTTCATTTTCATGTTTAGTTTAGGTTAGGTTAGTTCCTCTTCTTCCCCATTATATTTTTCATTTTGTTTTAGATCTTGTATTAGGGAGAGAGAGTGGTTCATACTTGGAATGTAAGAGTACTTATAATAGAAGGTGACAATCTATGAAAGGTGCTCTCTTTACCTCTCTATGTTTTCTTCTCTCTAATCTCTTTTACATGTGTAGCTAGTATTTTCTCTCATGGCAACTAACTACTAACCACCAACTAGTCTAACTTCTTTGATGATAATCCACATGAATCTAATAGCCTCGTTTTGGCCTTGCTCTTGCAAGAGCTATTGATGGCTCATGATGATGGATCTAACTCTAACTTCTTAACTCTCTAACAAGCTAACATTACTTTATTTCATGCTTGCTCTTATTGGGTTTTGATGATTTAAGTGTAGCTTGCACTTGTTTGTCGAGTTGGGTTGTGAAGAGTTACATATGGGTCATGCTTTGAATCGCTCTTGAACCAAGGACTAGTGATGGCCAATGATACTTGTGAGGCAACTATCACTAAGAGGTTAGCGTGTTGGTGGAATCATTAGTAGTTAGTAGTCGTGAGTTTTCTTTCTCTTTCACTTGTTTTAGAAAAATATCCAAAAATCACAAACATATTATTTTCAATGTTTCCCACTTCTTTGTATTTCACCGTACTTCTCTTTCCATTCTTTCTTTATTTTCTTTTCATTCTTTATAAAGACTTTGAAGAACTTTTAACATAAACGTGAATCAACTGGTAAAGCTTCTATCGCCTCCCGTCCTTGTGGATACGACCCGTATAGCCACTTCGCTACTACGGAAGAATCGCAAAAGCAGTAACTTCGACCCACACTCTATTTACTTATTCTTGTGCTTGCTTTTTGCCGATCAAATTTTGGCGCCGTTGCCGGGGATGGGAACGGTTTGATTTCACAAGTTTGTTAACTTTTCTTCTTTATTTTTTGGTGTGCAGGTTAAATTTTAGCATTCCGAAAGTCCACACTTGCTCAAGTGTGGTCGGGTGACTTCTTTACATTTTTTCTGCTGCTAATTTTTGTTCATATTACCTGTACACTGTAAATAATTTTTAAAGAACTAAAATACGGTAATTGGATGCTTTAAAACGGTTTAGACATTTGCATCTAGGCAGTGTCAATTTTCATTCCAATATACTATATTTTGTTCATATGTTGTTGTGATAGGAGGTATACATATGGCATTGCATATAGTATAGGACAAACACTTCAGCGATTTACTCGCTTTTCTGTGTTCATGCTTATCTATATTGCACACTTGCACAAAATTTAACTTAAGGGCAAAACCCAAGACAACATAAGGTGGGGAAATCATTACCCCCCCTTGGCCCAAAAATCACCTCCCCACTCATACAACCCAAGCCTTAATAAAAATTGCTAGACGTTGGCCCCTAGGGACATCTCGGACTCATTTAGGAGATTGACCTAAGGGGGAAGTTGTTAGAAGTTGACTCTTGTCAAATCGGTGTCTAAGGTTGGGGATTGAGAGGCGAAACCTCGAAGAACAATGGTTTGGCATAATTAGGCCCGTTGCTCCGGCACGGATACCTCCCACTGATCTTGCCCCTACCTGGCCGATTAACTCGTGGTCAGCGTCCGACAATATACCCCCCGTGGATAGTCTAACCAGTTAGGAGTCGTCTAGGTCTAAGTCAACCCTAGCATAGGCTTGTTTTCTTTTTCTTTATTTGTTTGTTTGTTTGTTTGTTTGTTTGTTTTCTTCTTTTTTGTATACTGTGAAATGGATTTTAACAACAATAATTCTTTCAATCATAATATGAATCCATATTTCACACCGACCTCATTTGATTCGGATAGCTCTGACCCGGCAATGTACAACATGAACCAACAAAATATGCTGAGTTGGGATTATCCGACTCAATATGACCCATATCCCAACCATATGACCAAGATTTTCAAAATAATTTCTACTCTTTACAGAGTCCATGGAGATTCAACTCCCCCGAGTCAAACTTTCCACTGCCTTGTCCACAATTTTCACAAAATTCATTCCCCGATTTTGGTTCATATACTCCTTTTCCTATTCCACCACCCGAAGAAAAATCATCATTGGAAAGGAGTATAGAAGAGTCCCTACAACAAATGCAAAATTTGCTCAATTCACAATCCTTCCCACACCAAACTCCACATATTCCTTTTCTAGAGCATCCCATTGAAGAAGAGTCTGAACTAGAAAAGCGTTTGGAAGTCTGTTGTGAAAGAATGCAAAACATGTTGGACTCATCCTTTCAACCAAATTTTCAAGAGTCATACTCATCTTTTCCAGTCTCACTAATTCAAAATGAACAAACTTCAATACTGGACTTGAGTATGGGACCCTTGTGTGAGTCTAAGCAGCAACCGCAGATTCCGATGGACTCACAATTTCATCACAATTTCCAAAATCAACTTCCATACTCATCTTTTCAAGAAAAACCAATTACAAAAAGTATGGAAGACATGATTCAGACTCAACATTCTATTACCATGTCTGTCAGTAGGTTAGACTCAATAATGAGCGAATTGATCAATGAGAGCGAGGAAAGCCTTTCTTGTCAACCTTTGACCGATTCTTATATCCCTAACTCTACTGATTGGACCCATGAATCATGTCATTTTGGAAATTCAGCTTCAATTTCAGAACATACATTCGAACTTGACCAAACTCCAAGTTATGAAAGTCACCTGGACCTTCTGGCAAGTTATCCCTTCCCTGAAATTGAAATCGAACCTAAATGTGATCCTGAACTTCCTGTTGGGAACTCCATTTCACTTTTTGATTCAATAATGACTCCGGTATCTTTACCAAATTTTTTCTCTATTCCAGAGTCAACATTGAATCCTGTACCAATACACCGTGAAATAGAATCATCAATCTCTAATGATCACACTTCATTATTGGGGAAAGTGTGTGAACATCAATTCTTTGGTTTGGACCCTATTTTTGAACCAATTTCGACTCTCATTGTTGACTCTCGACTTAATCTGAGTCAACTTCCCGAGTCGCTATCGGTTTTTATTCCTGATCCCTTAAGTCCAAATCCATCATTTTCAGAATCACACTTCATTGTTGGACAAGAATGTTGACAAAAATGACTCAGTAATTATTTTTGAAAATTGAAAATTTGATGGGGATAAAATTTTCAATAAGACCATTCAATCAATCATTCTTTTATTGGGTCATGTTAGAGAGCTCATTGGTGGATTTCTAGACGATCCACGATATCTTGATTGGGTAGAAACGCTTGGCCCAGTCAGACCACCACCGGAACCACCACCATGAGGTAATATTCCTTCTCTCTCTATTTGTTTCACGTATATACACATTCACGATGCATTGAGGACAATGCGTGAGATAAGTGTGGGGGAGGGCTTACTGACATAGTTAGTTTTTCATTTTCTTTCTTTTACACTTCTTTTTAAATTAAAAAAATATATAGAAACTCTTTTTTTCTTTTTACAAAACTTTTTGAAACAAGAGAAATAGTTTTTGATTTATTTTTAAGAAAATTAAGATTATCTTAGGAATTAGGAAAGACCTAAAATTTTGAAATTTTAAACCGAGTCAAAATAATAAATCTTGTCTAAATTATAGGTAAAGAAAGTAAAATTGAAAAGATAATTTGATCTTGAATTTTTTGCCTTAGATTTATGCACTTCACACTTACACAATTTTTGGGATTGAAACAAAGACTAGAAATGCCATAAAAATATATTTAAAAAGAAAAAATTATTATGATAAATAAAAAATTACTTATTGAAGTTGGGTAATTATGCCTCAGGAAGCATGATTATTCATACCTAAAATGGTGGACAAAAATAAAATAATCCCCTTTAGTTTTGTGGCCTTATTTACTCGAGTCCTTAAGTGCGAGAGATGTTTTCTCATCTGATGCCCTAAGACCATCTGGTTTGGGAGTCACCGGCTAAAGGCTCACTACCCGGGTAAATAAGAAAGCCTAAGAAAACTAAGAAAAAAAAAGAAAAAAATATAAATGGCATGAAAGTTAGAGTCGATATCCCAAAAATCTTCACAGTTCACAAAGTGCATATTTTTTCTAAGAGTTTTATAAAAGATCAAAGAGTCAATTCAATTTTAAATTCTTACACTTTATAACAAGATTTTGCATTTCGACTTAGTTTAAGGAAGATTAATTTCTGGTTAACCTATGACCTTGAATCACTTATATTTTCGCAAAAATACTTCAACACTTTTCTCTATTTCAAAAATGCATTTTCAAAATACTAACATTTGATTTCTTTCTTTATGGATTTTGTGGGTGTAATCCGCTGAAAACCCTCAGGAGACAAAACTCCTCCTCTAAGGGGAACTTAGAGGTTTAACGGCTTGTTGCACATGCTCAGTGCAATCGCGTCACCTGCGAAAGTGGTGTAATAATTTTCTTAGTTTTTTGTTTTGCTCGGGACGAGCAAAAGATAAGTGTGGGGGTGTGATTAGTCTCTAATTTTGCATAATTTTCATCACATTCTCACATTTATTTGATAATAAATTCTGCTAATAATATCTTGCTTGCTTAATCTCAGGTTAATGGTGTGCAAATGAAGAAGATGACCCAAATCACCATTTAATTGGTAATTAAAGGGCTATTAAAATAGCTATTGACCTAAAGAGCAGATTCTACCAAAACCAAGGGCGCCAAACCAAAATCAGGAGCCATAGCCGACAAGGGGACAACCGCGCAGCACGCAGCAGGCGGTGCCGCACGCGCCGCCCAAGGAAAACCACGAAAATGCGGCATTTTGTCGCGTTTTCATGGCCAAAATCAGAAACCAAGAGATCCAGCCGACAGGGGGACAACCAGGCGGCGCGCAGAAGGCGGCGCTGCGCGCGCCGCCAAAGTAATGCCGCGGAAACGCGGCATTTGCCGCGTTTCTGCGGCAATACGGCCGCGCGCGCGCGCGCCGTTTGGGGTCACATCCTGCCTCCTGACCCCCCAGGCGGCGCCGCACACGCCTACCAAGGACAGCCGCGGAAACGCGGCTTTTGTCGCGTTTCCGCGGCCATATGGCAACGCCGCGCGCGCCGTTTCGGGTCACATCTTGTCCCCTGGCCCCCTGTTCCCTTGGCGCCTATAAATACCCCCCCTGGGGTTCCTGAGGAGAAGATATAGAGAGTTAGGAGTAGTTTTAGCTTTCATTTTCATGTTTAGTTTAGGTTAGGTTAGTTCCTCTTCTTCCCCATTGTATTTTTCATTTTGTTTTAGATCTTGTATTAGGGAGAGAGAGTGGTTTATGCTTGGAATGTAAGAGTACTTGTAATAGAAGGTGACAATCTATGAAAGGTGCTCTCTTTACCTCTCTATGTTTTCTTCTCTCTAATCTCTTTTACATGTGTAGCTAGTATTTTCTCTCATGGCAACTAACTACTAACCACCAACTAGTCTAACTTCTTTGATGATAATCCACATGAATCTAATAGCCTCGTTTTGGCCTTGCTCTTGCAAGAGCTATTGATGGCTCATGATGATGGATCTAACTCTAACTTCTTAACTCTCTAACAAGCTAACATTACTTTATTTCATGCTTGCTCTTATTGGGTTTTGATGATTTAAGTGTAGCTTGCACTTATTTGTTGAGTTGGGTTGTGAAGAGTTACATATGGGTCATGCTTTGAATCGCTCTTGAACCAAGGACTAGTGATGGCCAATGATACTTGTGAGGCAACTATCACTAAGAGGTTAGCGTGTTGGTGGAGTCATTAGTAGTTAGTAGCCGTGAGTTTTCTTTCTCTTTCACTTGTTTTAGAAAAATATCCAAAAATCACAAACATATTCTTTTCAATGTTTCCCACTTCTTTGTATTTCATCGTACTTCTCTTTCCATTCTTTCTTTTATTTTCTTTTCATTCTTTATAAAGACTTTGAAGAACTTTTAACATAAACGTGAATCAACCGGTAAAGCTTCTATCGCCTCCCGTCCTTATGGATACGACCCGTATAGCCACTTCGCTACTACGGAAGAATCGCAAAAGCAGTAACTTCGACCCACACTCTATTTACTTATTCTTGTGCTTGCTTTTTGCCGATCAGTCGACCGGTCCGGTCGACCGACTTCAAGCTGCGGTCGACCGTCCGGTCGACCGGCTGAAGCCAGACAGAAATCTTAAGGATTAAAATGTTGGTCGTTTTGATTGAAATAAAATCCCATAAAATCATGAAAAATCTACAAAAATAAGTTCAATATAATACTTTGATTAATCAAACATGATTGCACAAAATCGAGACATGTTACAAACAATTTGAACTAATTTTGTAACTTGGAAATTTTGGCTAAAAACGAAAACGGTATTTTCCAAAATTGGTTTTTCTAAAACTTATCTTTTCCAAAACTTCTCCAAATACAAAAAAAAGATATTTAAACAACTTTAAAAGCATAGAGTGTATGGATATGATTCACTACACAAACAAGGTAAAATATCTATGTTTTTGACATTATGCACTAAATATGGTTTTGGATAAAAGATATGTATATAAAAATTCCAAAAACCAAAAGGTATTTTTCCAAAGTAAAAATTCTTTTCTAAAAACAAACTAAATCAAGAGTGTGTGTGTATATGATATACTTGAGCAATCCACCAACTATTCTATCCTTTACATTTTAACTAAAACAAACCTAGACACAAGTCTTCATCTTCTTGAAGTCTTCACTTGAAGCCTTCTTATCTTCTTGACTTGGTCCAAACACGATCCAATGGCTCTTGGATCAAACCGTGCTAGCTCCAAAACTTGACTTTAAATCCTTTGTTGAAGCTACGCACCTACTAAGATCTTGATCATAAATCTGTCACTAATTAAACACAAGATCATTAGTACTATAACTACATGAGTTGATCATCATCAAAACTAGAGTGATGGGCCTTTGGGCCAACAATCTCCCCCTTTTTGATGATGACAAAACTCATGAAGTTATATATGCATGGATTAAAGTAAAGCTTCAAAGAAGCTCCCCTTAACTCATGCATAACAAACAAATAATAAATATGCAATGAATGTACATAAACATGTATGCAAATGTAAGGAGATAAACATGCACACAAGCATAAAACAAAGCAAATTCTTTTTCTTCTATTTGCAAAACAAACATATATGCATAAACACAAATACTTCTCCCCCTATTGTCCGAAACAAGGAACCAATGAAGGGGTAAACTCAAATCAATAAATAGTTATATGCGATATACATTCATGAAGAGGAAGACACTAAGTTAACTTCCCTACACATATGCATTACATGAAGAAGGGATGACAAGCCCCAATTCACATAACACATATTATGTAATGCATCAGAGGAGATGTGAAGCTCCCCCTACACACGTGTACCACATAAAGAAGAGTTGTCAAGCTCCTCAATATACAATACACTCAACATGAATCTATATGTAGAAGAGATGTTAAGCTCTCCTTGCATATAGGCAATACAAATCAAAAATATTTGCAATTTTCTAAAAAAAAATTTATTTTCTTACCATAAACCACTTTGTGCTTTAAACATGTAAAATAATTTTAACTCAAGCACAAATAACTCATATATATATATGAAAAATGAGTATACCAATTGAAATTGATACATACATATATAAGAAAACAAAATATGAGTGTATACAAAAATAGAGTCAAATTGATACTAATTGAAATGATTCAATGATACCAATTGAAACAATAATAGGATCATGTGTATAACTCATAAAACATTGAAGAATAAATAACTAGTTAAATTAATTTTTGAAAAACTAGTTAAAGATCCTTCAAAACATGAAACCAAATCATATGTATTTCATGAATCATACCAAATACAGAAGAGTTGACACTCAAAAACGATAAGGCTCATAAAAGTGTTCTTGAATCAAAGTCATGACAAAACAAATGAAGTATGAGTGTTCAATAATCATGTAAATAGTATTTTCATGAAAATATTCATTTAGGCTCAAAAAGAACATGAATCTTTTATTTTTATCAAACAGAACATAAAAATTCATTTTTCATTAAAACAAAACAAACTTCTAGGTATATGTATGATTTATCTAAATCTAACAATATGCATACATATCCCAAACATAAAGAGTCTATTAAAGGTATTTGCATGAAGGCAAGAGACTCACGGGTATACATGTATATTTATTAGATTTGAATAAAAAATTACATATACATGAAGTAAAAACATGAAAATAGGCAAAACAAGTGTAAATGAAAGAATCATCAAAACTAGCCTATGCATGTGCATATAGTGGGTACAAATGAGCTTGAAGTGCAAACATATATGAATCAATTTGTTGCTCACTATTTGTACATGTATAAATATAAGTTTTGATAGAAACTACATTTAAACTAGTATATACCACATGAAACATAAAATAATGAAAACATGAACATGCTCAAAATATTATATTAAAGGAAAGCATGTAAACTAAACTAGGAGTTTAGAGATAGTTACCAACACATGAACTATGCTCCAAAACTCCAAACATGGTGGTCGTCCCACCAAAACTCCTTGATAGCGGTGCATCAATTATATGTCCTTCAAGTCCATGCAACCACCACCAAGGCACCATCCCTCTCACGTTTTGTGAGAGCCCTCACCAACATCAAAAATGCAAGGTGGGGATTTTGGTACCCATTTTCTTTTGGGTCCTTGGGGGTTAGCTTTGTAAGGAACCCAAACATTTTTATTTTTAGCAAAATTAAAATGATGCATCTTGTCAAAACAAAACTTTGCTAAATGGCCTTTGCGGCCACAATGTGTACACCTGTACACCTTAGGATGCATATGAGTGTGATTGTGGCGTGCAACATATGCATATGCATGATGATGATGTGCATGAACATGTGGAGCTTATTTCTTTGTAAATAAGGACTCCAATCTAGAGTGGTTAAATGCACATGAGCTCAAAGTTGAGCTCAAACAATTAATCCTATTTTTCAAAACATTAATCTCACTATCATTAATGGTGGCATGTAAAGCATGGTGAGAATAAGAATCATTTTTATTCTTTTTAGAAACTTTAACTTTTTTTCAATCATTTTTCTTTTCAAAGAGTTGTTTTCTTGAAAAGCAACTTCCTTTTGTTTTTCCACCAAAACAATTTTATTTTTCAAACAAGTGTTTCCTTCACAAAGATCATTTAATTTGGACATTAAGGAAACATTTTTATTTTTCAAATCATCATTTTCTTTTTCTAAACATGCAATTTTTTTTTAAAAGAATCATTTTTATTAAGCATGCAATCAAAATTCTTTTTCAAATTTTTATTTTCTTTCTTAATCATGTCATATTTCTCAAGAAGGAGTTGACAAAAAGTGCTAACTCATCATATGACATGTTATCATCTTCTACCTCAGATTCGGTAGTTACCTCAAGGGGGTTATCCCCTTGGACCATATAGCACAAGTTGGAGATGTCGCTTCCAATATCCGAATCGCTCCCGGCATAATATAGATCCTTTTCGCCAAGGGAGGTGATGATGTTCCAAGGTACAAAAGCCGAATCAATATTAGAAATCCTAGATAAATAAACATCATCTAGGCTACTCTTCAAAGCATGTAGGGCTTTTGCATTAGCCTCAAAATTCTTGCCATTTAAACAATAATCATTTCTAGTAGTGGCAAAATAAACATGTATGCCTAAGGCCTTGAAGTACAAGGACATCTTAACCTTCCAAATTTAGATGTTCAGAATGTCAAAAGTGGGTGGTGACATGAAGGCCATGGTGTATGTACAAAAATTGTGATTAGCCTAAAAAAGAGGATCTTTAACTCTAGGTTGTAGACACAAATTCAGAGCACTTGGCTCTGATACCAATTGTAGAATCACCTAGAGGGGGTGAATAGGTGATGACTAATCTAATTGTCACTAAATGCCAAATAATGCGGAATTAAAAATTATTATGACCTAAATTAAACTCTTAAACTAAACACCACGTATAATACAAGAGTGTAGCCGAATTCCCCGTGAAGGGCTCTGGACTAACTCCTCTAGATTTCCCTAGATAAGGGTTGAGGTGCCGCGTTGGCTCTCTTGGTTAAATACAAGTGTTAGCAAACAAATCCAAGCATATACAATATGAGCACACAATATATCAAGCATATAAGTGTAATGACAATAATAGCATGCAAGATATAAATAAGAGACAAAGAGAGAGAGAGAGTGAGCAATCGCAAACACAAGGGATTTATTTTGAGGTTCGAGCACCCCTGCTCTACATCCCCGTCTTCGACACACGAAGGATTTCCACTATAATCGATCCCACCGGATCACTTGGTGCCGCAACACCTACAACTCTCGGACTCTCTAGTCCCGTACACACCGCAAGCCTCATAAGCTTGTCGAGGCCGCACCTCAAACCAAGAGTTCACACACGAACTCTAAACCACCGTGAACCCGCAAGTCCGCCTCCTCAAAGAACAAAATAGAACTTTGGTGATCACAACACTTTGATCACCTAAAATCCTCTCACAACAAAGATCCCTATAGGATAGGTATAGCAATGGAAAGCTCAAGTGTTTGTGTGAGAAAATAAGGATTGAAATGGTGGAGGAAAAACTCAAGAAATCACTTTAAAACACTCTTGATAAAAACTCTCCTTTTGATTGGAAATATTTGCTCTTAATCAAGTGGAGGAAAACCTCTAAATAGTTTAGGAAAAACTGGTGAAAACCACTTGAAAAATCTTATAGAAAACAGCCCCCAAATGGCCCAATTTATAGGGCTCCAAAAACTAGCCGTTCGAGGCCTGACAGAACTGTCGGTCGACCGCCCGGTCCCTTGTTTCGAGGTTCGAGCACCCTTGCTCTACATCCCCGCCTTCGACACACGAAGGATTTCCACTATGCTCGATCCCAATGGATCACTCCTCGGTGTCGCAACACCTACAATCCCTCGGACTCTCTAGTCCCGTACACACCGTAA
This sequence comes from Agave tequilana, assembly GCA_038442645.1. NCBI lineage: Eukaryota > Viridiplantae > Streptophyta > Magnoliopsida > Asparagales > Asparagaceae > Agave > Agave tequilana. Next base: position 90,600 of record JAVJIF010015407.1, read on the forward strand.
GCCCCACAAGCATGCCGAGGCCGCACCTTAAACAATGAGTTCACACACGAACTCGAAACACCGCGAACACACTTGTCCGCCTCCTCAAAGTACAAGAAAGAATTCTTGGTGATCTAAACACTTTGATCACCAATAAACACTCTCACAAAAACACTCCTATAGGATGAATATGTCAATGGGTTGCTCAAGTGTTTGTGAGAAAAACAAGGATGGAAATGGTGGAGAAAAAACTCAAGAAATCACTTTAAAACACTCTTGATAAAACTCCCCTTTTGATTGGAAGTATTAGCTCTCAATTTAGTGGAGAAAACTCTTTTAATGAAGTAGGAAAAACTAGCTCAAAACCCACTAAAAAATCTTAATCAAAACAGCCCCCAAATGCCCAAATTTATAGAGCTAGAAAAACTAGCCGTTGGGGTCTGACAGAGCTGTCGGTCGACCGCCCGGTCGACCGGCAACGGTCAGAAATCCGACCGTTGGGGCTGCGGTCGACCGGCCCGGTCGACCGAGCCTCTGGAACAGAGAGCAGATTCTCTGTCGGCCGACCGCTCGGTCGACCGGGGTTTTCCAGAGAGCACAAGCTCTCTAGCGGTCGACCAGGTCGGTCGACCGGCCCTCTAGTGCACAAAGGCGTGCACGTCTGTGTACGTCGGTCGACCGGTCCGGTCGACCGACTTCAGGCTGCGGTCGACCGGCTGAAGCCAGACAGAAATCTTAAGGGATTAAAATATTGGTCGTTTTGATTGAAATAAAATCCCATAAAATCATGAAAAATTTACAAAAATAAGTTCAATATAACACTTTGATTAATCAAACATGCTTGCACAAAATCAAGACATGTTACAAACAATTTGAACTATTTTTGTAACTTGGAAATTTTGGCTAAAAACGAAAACGGTATTTTCCAAAATTGGTTTTTCTAAAACTTATCTTTTCCAAAACTTCTCCAAATACAAAAACAAGATATTTAAACAACTTTGAAAGTATAGAGTGTATGGATATGATCCACTACATAAACATGGTAAAATATCTATGTTTTTGACATTATGCACTAAACATGGTTTTGGATAAAAGATATGTATATAAGAAATTCCAAAAACCAAAAGGTATTTTTTCAAAGTAAAAATTCTTTTCTAAAAACAAACTAAATCAAGAGTGTGTGTATATATGATATACTTGAGCAATCCACCAACTATTCTATCCTTTGCATTTTAACTAAAACAAAATCTTACTAAAATAAACTTAGACACAAGTCTTCAACTTCTTGAAGTCTTCACTTGAAGCCTTCTCATCTTCTTGACTTGGTCCAAACACGATCCAATGGCTCTTAGATCAAACCGTGCTAGCTCCAAAACTTGACTTTAAATCCTTTGTTGAAGCTACACACCTACTAAGATCTTGATCATAAATCTGTTACTAATTAAACACAAGATCATTAGTACTATAACTACATGAGTTGATCATCATAAAAACTAGAGGGATGGGCCTTTGGGCCAACAGAAAGCACAACCCAGATGATCATCAGCCTTTCTGTGGTTCCTCCAGTTTCTGTCAACAAAAAAGAAAAAAAAGATGGAAATTAGTCCTTCAAATTAAGATGAAGTACGAATTAGATAGTAATCATCAACAACTAAAATATTCCATTAAATGTAAATGAAGTAAAATGATGTTTTACTTGCCACAAGCATCTTCTCCATTACTTCTTAAAAATAAGAAAAAATTGAAGAACTTATTACAAAAAAATTATCCCAAAAAAAAAAAAAAAGATAGCACAATATTATCCCTAACCTTGTTCTCCTCTCCCACCTTGGTATCAGCTCCTGCTGCCTTCTCTTTCTCCATCTTCTTCTTCATCTTCTCCATCCTCTCCCTCTCCATTTTCTACCCAATAAATTAATTTAATTCATTAATTTATTTAACAAAGGAAGAAACAAAGAAAATTAATAAACCATTTCATGGTAAAAATTAAAAAAAATGGTGGGAGATTGAAGCCTCACCTGAATGTAAATGGTCTTTTTAGCTCTCTCCTCCTCTCTCAGAACTCTCCCTCTCCCATCACCGAAGTAAAGAGACAATCTTCCCCCAGTAATCCCATCCATTTTTGAGCTCAAACTCGAGCTCCTCAAATATGCAACTCAAGCTGCAACACACCTCATTGCCATATTTATTCTTCTTCTCTAACTTGGCTGCCAAGAATTGCCAACTGACATATTTAAATATACATACATAGCATTAATAAAAAAAAAAATACCAAAGTCTTGAGACTTGGACAAAGGATGCAACTGCTGGATTCAGAGCAGAGAGAAAAAAACAGAAGCTTGGTTTCGAGATGTTGTGTCACTTCCCTATTGTTCCAGGAAAAGGACACATGATCCATCAAGAAGAACACCATGGGTGCAAGTCCATGAGTGCCACCTAGAGGGCCCAACCGACTGGCCCATACTTGTTCGTCAATTGGGAAAGTTTGAAGGAAGAAAAAAAAAACCTCTCAGATGTCAATGTTTGTTCATCCGCCTCCGTGCCTTTGTACTTCATAGTCACATGGATAGTAGGTTGTAGTTAAATGTTCAGAATGTCCCTTAATGAGATCATGATGAGCTGGAATATGTGAGGTGCATTAAACGCGTTTAACATGTAGAAAAAGAGCAATCTCAGAAACTGTCGCTCTATAACATCAAATTTGTCCAGCTAGCGCAAAAAAGTGCAATCTCAAAAATTGTTCATATATAGAATCAAATTTGTACAGCTAGCGCAGAAAAAGGTGCAAGCTCACAAATGTTCACATGTAGCGTCGAATTTGTCCACATAGTGCAAAATAGGCAAGTTCAAAAACTGTCCACATGTAGCATCGAATTTGTTCACCTGGTGTAGAGATGGAAGATCAGAAACTGTCAACGTATAGCATCAAATTTGTCCACCTGGTATAGGAAAAGATGCAAGCTCAGAAACTATTCACATGTAGCACCGAATTTGTTCAACTGGAACATAAAAAATGTAAGCTTAAAAACCCACATGCAGCTGTGCTATAAGATTTTCTTTAAATGAAGCCATGAATAGCGTGAGATTTATAAGATTTGAGATTTTAATAGCATTTAATACTGGTATAATTGGTTTTAGACTTTAATATGCTTATTTTACAAGAAATGTCTATGTTTTTCATATATAATATTTAATTAGTGAAATAAAAATAAGAAATTTTTTATTTAGCTCTTTTTCTTGTAAACACATTATGTTATTGTTTTTTCTCCTAGGCTATTATTTTTCTTTCTTATAAATTTTTTTCTAAATTCATTTATCGCAATAGTATTCCCAATAAGTTTTTTCACTAATTTGAGAATAATAAATATTTTGAACTAAAAGATGGATAATTTTATATGAAATGTAGACATACTAAATAAAAATTAGACACTTTTATACGAAAAATAAAACTAAAATTAGTTTTATATGAAATGTTCACCTTTTCAGTCAGTTTTATACTTAGACTTAATCTGTTCAGCTACAGGTCAACTTGTCCAAATTATTGTCAGTCTATCTACCTAGCGGTCAACTTGTCCGCTTGTTACTGTAATTGTCTACCACAATTTAGTTGTCTAATTCTTCTAAAATTGTCCATATTATTTTGTTTGTCCACCAATAAATCAAATTGTCTATTTTTTTACTGAAATTGTCCACTACAATTAATTTGTCCACTTGTATCTGAAATTTTTCACATTATTGTCAATCTATAAAAAGTGAACAATTTTAGTTTTATTCTTCGTATAAATATATCCATCTTTTAGTTCAATATATTATTATTCTCTAATTAGCGAAAACACTTATTGAAAACATTGTTGCGTTAAAAATCAAAAAATTAAAATTTATAAAAAAAATAGCCTAGGAGAAAAAAGTAATAGCCAAATGTGTTTACAAAAAAAATACAAACTATATGTGGACAAATTTTATGTTGCAAATGGAAAGTTTCTGAGTTTGAACCTTTTTCCCTCCATATTCACTACATTAGCAACAATTTTTAAATGACATAAAAAAAAATATTCCCCAAATAATAAATATTTTCACTCAACATAAAATCAACCTACATTTATACTATAGAGAATTAATGCTCTTACAATGGAAGAGATGTGCCAAAATTCTCTTTACCAATGTGCACTTGTTGAGTCAGCCTGAGGTGAACAAATAATAGAGAGTGTGACAACTTGGAGGCGCCAATGAGCAGACGTGACGAGCATTAAATGTACATCATATGTGTTGACCTAATCAGTTCAGACGGAGTTAGCTCATCAAGGACAATACTGACATTATGATAAACAATGTAGCATGTATTGTTTTTTTGTGGGGACAGTGGGATAAGCACATAGGAAAGTTGGTCAAAGGGGTTTTGAAATCACCTAGAGGGGGGTGAATAGGTGATATGACTAATCTAGAAACTAAATGCGGAAGCTAAAAACAATTTGCAACTACACTTAATACAACCAACGAGTGTAGCCGAATTCCCCGTGAAGGGCTCTGGACTAACTCCCCTTGATTCCCCTAGATAAGGGTTGAGGTGCTATATGAAGCTCTCGTGGTTAAGCCTAAGTGAGGCACACAAACACAAGCCAAACATATAATGGATATATAACAATATGAATGATGCAAGGCACAACACAAGCAAATAGATATGAATGATATGAAAGATGCACAACACAAATAAAGAGAGAGTTAGAGAGACAATGGATCAAACGCAAACACAATGACATGTTCCGAGGTTCGAGCCCCTAGCTCTACGTCCCCGCCTTCACCGAGAAGGATTTCTAATCAACTATCTTGTCCACCGAGGACTCCCACCGAGGGAACCTCCACCGAGGAGGATTTGTACAACAAGGGAGTACCAAACTCCTCTCTGAACCAACAACCTCCACCGAGGCAATACAACTACAATCCACCTCTACCGAAGAGGGATAGGCCCGTAGCCACACAACCAAACTCCACCTCTCACTAGAGGGAGCAAACCAACAATCTCAACCTCTACCAAAGAGGGAGCAAACACCACTCCAATCAACCTCTATCAAAGAGGGATACAACAAACAAGGAGGGTTTACAACTTGGTGGTTTCCTCAACTACAAACAATCTCTTTTCCACAAACAAAGATCCTAAATAGATAGGATAGGAGATATAGCTCAAGTGTGAAAAACTTAGAGTTTGGAAAACAAAAACTCAAAGAAAAATACTTGGGAAAACTCTTTGTAAAGATAGAAATGAAGAACAATACAAATCTCCAAATTTTCTATTTTCTTTGATTTTTCCAAAACTCTTAAAACAAATAAGATTGATCTTTTGAAGCTCTAAAACTTTTTGAAACTTGTTTTAAACACCAAGAAAGGAGAGAAATTTTAGCTCTTGAAATCTTAGCCAAAATCCCAAAGAAATGGGGTTTATATAGGCCAAACCCTAAAACTAGCCGTTGGCTGAATTCTCAGCCAAAAGCGGCTGGCGGTCGACCGCCCGGTCGACCGCGGGTCGATTTCTCGACCGTTGGAGGAACCCGGTCGACCGCCTGGTCGACCGCAGATTTACAGAGAGCAAAGCTCTCTGTCCAGTCGACCGTCCGGTCGACCGGCCCAGTTGCCTGGCCAACGTGCACAAGGCTGTGCACGTCGGTCGACCGACCGGTCGACCGGCTCTGGAGCACGGTCGACCGGCACGGTCGACCACCAAAGCCTGGCAGCCAAATTTTCTGGGACAGAAAAACAGTTTAAAAATATTCTTAAAAATACTTAAAAATCTTCTAAAAAATCCCCAAAAATAGTTTTAACATTTTGTATTGATATATAAACATGTGATAAAATTTCAACTCAAATATCAAGCAATTTGAACTATTTTTGTGTCTTATCATTTTTACCAAAAATCAAAAACTGTATTTTACCAAACTTGGATTTTTCAATAGGAAATCTGATTTTTCCTAAAACTCATTGAAATACAAAAATATGATATTTAAAACACATTGAAGCCTGTTGCATAAGGACATAAGTCTAATATACATGAAACATATATATCATGATTTTTGTCTTTAAATTCAAAATATGTTTTGTTAAAATACCAAAACATAAAACATGTGTGTATTGTGCACTTGAACATATCAACTATCTAATCTTTACAACATGGATCTAAACATAAACTAAACTATGGATACCTAAGTCTTCTTGACGATCTTCCATCTTCAAGTTGACTCGATCTAAAACGTCGTGATCCATGAGCTAGGCTATGAATGAACTTGATGCTCGGGCTCTGGAATCACCAAGTGAAGCTTCCAAAATATCTCTTGTTGAAGCAATCACCAACTAATATCTTACTAAATGATCTGAAACTAAAATCACAAGATAATTAGTAAACATAACTACATGAGTTAATCATCATCAAAACTAGAGTGGAAGGCCTCTGGGCCAACAATCTCCCTCTTTTTGATGATGACAAAACTCATAAAGTTATATATGCATGGATTAAGTTAAGCTTCAAAGAAGCTCCCCCTAAACTCATGCATAGCAATAAACAAATAAATATGCAATAAAAGCTCATAAACATGGTATGCATAGTCATGCATAAAACAAGGTACCAAATACAAAAACATGCTCTTGATACCAAACATATGAAATGCATCATGCATAAAACGTGCTCTTGATACCAATAAAAACATGCTCTTAAATAATGCTCTTGATACCAATTAAACAATTAAACGACAAACAAATAAATAAAACAAAACATGCATATAAAACATGCATAAACGACAAATACTTCTCCCCCTTTTTGTCAATCATCAACAAAGGGGTCCAAGTAAAAACAAAACATTCTTCTCACCCTTTTTGTTCGAAACAAAGAATCAATAAAGGCTTCAAACAAACAAATCAATATAAATTTTCATGGATACCAATTGAAAGAATTAGATCAATAGATACCAATGAAAATAAACAAACAACTTGATACCAATTGAGTAAACAAATAAGCATCTTGATACCAATTTTGAGAAAACAAATACAATCTTGATACCAATTTAAAGTAATATTCTTTTTAAACATATGATACCAAATTGAAATTATTATTTTCTATCATAAAGCAAGGGAGTGGAATACAAAATCAAAGGTAACCAAATACCAATTGAAAAATAAAATATGAGTTTTCTCCCCTTTATGAAATACCAAATAAAACGATACTTAAGCTTGTTTTAGAATACCAATTGAAAACTAATCAATTGAAACATGATGATCATTGAAACTCAAGCTTAGCATAAACAAATATATGTATGAAAAATTAGATACCAATCGAAATTGATACTATTTGAAGAGTAAGCATACATACATAAAAATATATATATGAGTATACAAAAAATGTTAATATTGATACCAATTGAAACAACAATAATATCAAGTGTATACCTCATATAACCTACCACCCAATCATATTCAAGTTTAAAATGATTTTCACTATAAAGCATACATGAGCATGGTCTCCTAACCAACCACCTTAAAAGGTAGGGGTTTTCAAAAATAAGTTAAAAATTATAGTATGTTTGAAAACATCTACCATAACGAAGAATACGAACTAGTTAAATGGAAAAAACTTATTAACTAGTCCGAAATCCTTCAAGAAAGGAATAAATCAAAAATATTTTTCATGAAACACATGTAAATCACATGGCACTAAACACTCAAAATCCATAAAGCTCATATCATACTAATGAAAACATAATCATGAGAAACATTTAAATAAGGTGAGTGAACAAGTGTTATGTGAAACATATCAATATGAAAATAGACATTCAAGCTCAAATTCCTTTAAACATGAAAACATGAAAATCATCAAAACTATTTAATCTTCAAGGCATATGTATGTCTTATACAAACTAAAGTATACATACATATCCAAACATAACGAGTCCACAAATGTATATGCATGAAAGGCACGTGGCTCAAAGGATGTATATGTATAACAATAATTTGGATAAAATGGACATATACATGAAGTTAAACAAGAAATCATAAAACAAATTCAAAAAATGGGAATACAAGTTTAAAATGCATGGATCATTAAAACTAGACTATACTAGCATATCTAATGGGTTCAAATAAGCATTCAAGCTCAAACATATATAGATTTATTTGTGGCCCACTATATGTACAAGTATATACCAAGTTTTAATGAAACTAACATCTAAACAAGTAATCAACGCATGAAGCATAAAAACAAGACAAAAATCAACATGTTAAACATAAACATGATTATTATGTAAATCCACATGTTATTAGAACTATGATAGACATGATAGCAAAATAAAGGTGAGAACACAAAAATAATGGTCCATTTTAAACATGGGTGTCTCAAAAGCTATACATGCATGTCAAGGATCTAATAATCATGGCATTTTCATAATAATCTATAAACATCAAAGCATGCTATAAATAATGAACATGAAAAGTATGTAAATATAAACGGGAGTTAGAGATCGATACCAAAATCGATGAGGGCAACCGCTCTAGTTCTCCAAACCAAGGTGGTCCTCCCACCAAACTTTCCTTGAAAGTGATGCATCCAAATAGTCATCATGAAGCTCGGAACGCATCCACTCCAAGGTACATCTACTCTCACGTCATGTGAGAGCCCACACCTACATCATAAACAAGAGGGGTGGTCTTTGGTACCCATATCTTTTTGGGTCCATGGGGGTTAGTCCCTTCTCTAATCCAAACAAATTTATTTGCTAAATTAACATCATGTATTCTATCATAGCAAAATTTAGCAAGGTGGCCCTTACGTCCACAATGTGTACAAGTATACACATGAGCATACAAGTGATGATGGTGTCCGTGAGGAGCATGTGTATGCCGTGGAGGGTGTGCATACATAATAGATGGAACTTGTTTCTTTCGAACCAAGGATTCCAAGCGTGTATGATTAGAAACACAATGGCTCAAAGTGGAGCCCAAACAATCCATATTCTTCTTTAAAACATTTATATCATTTTAATCAAAGAAGAAGTGGAGCATGCAAGGGGTGATCTAGGTGAAACTACCCTAGCATGGCAAACATGTGAATCAATTTTATTTTCTAAAACTTCATTTTTCTTTAAACAAACATTTAAATCATTTGAAATAGAAATTATTTTATTTTTCAAAGTAACATTCTCTTTTAAAACAAAATCAAATTTTGAAGTTAAAACTTTATTTTCTTCAAAACATTTTCACAATCATTTTTTTTTTCAAAAACTCATTTTCTTTTAGGGCAAGATCAAGTTGAGATTTTAATGAATCCCTTTCATTAGAAATCTCCTCCTTCTCTTGCAAAACATTGTTAAGTCTAGAAATCAAATTTTTATTATCATTATTAAGCCTAGACTTTTCTTTTTCAAAATATTATATTTTTCTATTAATTTTCACAAACAATAGATAGTTCTTCATTCAAAGCATTAGCATCCACATATTCATCACATGAAGAACTAGTATCAAAATATGTAGTTGAGATTCCGATTGTACCTCAAGGGAGTCATTCCTTGGACCATGAAGCATTGTAAGTCGGATTCTCCACTAGATTCCTCCGGTTGGATTTGTAATTGAAGCTTGGAGGTGGTGGTTGTGGTCAACTTGTTCACACTGCAAAGGCGGAATCAAGGTTAGAAACATGCATAAGGTAATCTTTTGAAAGCGTGCTTCTAATAGCCTCAAGGGTTGTGCATTGGCCCCTATATGATTGCTATTACCAAGATAGCATTTCTTGGTAGCGGCAAGGAAAACATGCAAGCCTAGGGATTATAGGTAAATGGACATCTTATTCTTCCAAACAATGATGTTGGAAGAATCAAACATAGGTGGGGTCATGAAGTCCATGGGTCCAAACTAAATGTGTGCAAACAAAAATATGTGCAAATGCAAATGGTAGATTAGCAAACCAAGATCTCACTCTAGGTTGTTAAACCTAAGTATCAGGAGCGTAGACTCTGATACCAATTGAAATCACCTAGAGGGGGGTGAATAGGTGATATGGCTAATCTAGGAACTAAATGCGGAAGCTAAAAAATAATTTGCAACTACACTTAATACAACCAACGAGTGTAGCCGAATTCCCCGTGAAGGGCTCTGCACTAACTCCTCTTGATTCCCCTAGATAAGAGTTGAGGTGCTATATGAAGCACTCGTGGTTAAGCCTAAGTGAGGCACACAAACACAAGCCAAGCTGATTGGTAGTGAAAATGCATAATTGTCATCATATTTACTATCACATTTTCACATTTATTCATATAATAATGCACATTTATTAATATTTGTTATTTAATGTGTGCAGGCCTTGAGTGTTGAATTAAATAAAGAATTAAAGCTTAATGAAGCCCAAAAGCCCATATCCAAGCCCAGTCCAAGCCCAGGTGTAAAAGTGCAATTACAAGAAGTCAAAAGTGCAATTACAAAGTGTAAAAATTACAAATACTATAAAAAGAAAAAGGATAGAGTTATATTCAACCCTAAATGCTTGGGGAAGAGGATAAATAAGTGTGCAAGGATGAGATTCGTTTTTGAAGGAATTTGGATAAAGGGTAACTTGGTTTCTAAGTTATCTCAAAAATCTAATATGAAGAGTCAGGATGCAGATTCTGGAAGGAAACTCCCAGATGGACGGACCAGAGGAGGCCACGCGCGAAAGCGTGCGGCCAAAGATCAGACTGTTGCCGCGAAAACGCGGCCCAAGCCGCGTTTCCGTGGCAATCCTGCCTTATCCATCTACCAATTTCGTGGAGGAGTTTATCCGGGACTCTATCGCCTTCTGCACCTATAAATACCCTGCAGGCGCAGCAGAGAGTGCATCCAGAAAAGATTAGGGTTTTTCTTTAGCTTTTTCTTAAAATTCTGCACGTTGTAATTTCGTTTTTAAGGCTTTGTGGAGAAGAAGGAGCTTGTATTTGGAGACGTACTTTCGAATAAAGGTTGCTTCTATTGCATATTAATTCTTGTCAATTTTTATTTCTTTTCTCTGTGTTTATTTGCTTCGGTTTTCATCTGCGATCTCTTGTTTTCTTTCTTCTTCTTTTCGTCTAATTAAAAAAAAAGAAAATTAAAAAAATTAAAAAATAATTATAAAAATATGATGTCTAACTAATTCTTTGTGTGGTTTGCTGATCACTTAAGCAATCCTAGGGCAAGTTAGGATTTGAATCGATTGATGGCCATTCGTTAGAAACCCTAGGTTTAATGATTATTGTTCTTGAAGATTAAACTGATAATTAGATTTCTTAATCTAGGTTGCACATTTAAAAGACTTCTCATGACTTCATACTTAAGAACTAGGACAGCCTAAATTAAGATTAATCTTTTCTTAAGCTGTACTTAGATGTTAGGATGAAACATTGTTTAGTTTTTAATAATGTAACTTAGTTAGAATCTTGTATCGTCTTTTCTTACTTGAATCATTCTTAATAACCTATGATGAATCACATATATCTCAAGATGAAATTCAACATCTAAGACTTGCATGATGAGTTGTGGTAGTAGATCAGTAAAACCATACTTCTTTATTCATATACACTTCAAATCTAATCCTTTCTCTGTTTTATTCAAAGCATACAGAGGAATCGGCCGAAAAGCTTGCATCGCATCCTTCCCTGAGGATCACGACCCGCTTTGGCCCTTGCTACAGCGGATAGCATTGAGACTAAGAACTCTACAACTCATTCTTATTATTTACAAATTCTTAAATCTCAATCAAAATTTTGGCGCCGTTGCCGGGGACGGAACGGCACGATTTTCTCAAAGTTAACTTGTTTACTCTTTCTGTTTGCAGGTACAAAGAACAAGAAAACTAATAGCAGAAAACACATATAGCAACTCTGTGCCTCTGCCCTCGAAGGCAGAGCAACAGAGCCTACTTCTGTGCCGCGCGAACGCGGCAAAAGCCGCAGAAACGCGGCAAGAGTAGTTCACTACTAATTCATTTTCTGCAGGTTGCTGCAATCTGCAAAATCTGATTTTCTGCTTTATTAAATATTCTCTGTGATCACCCTGCATATTAACAGTAACTCATTTGTTGATAAATAAAAAAAAAATTTAGATTCTTGCATCTTAGGCACGTGTCTATTAATCTTTTTTTATTTCTGTTGAAGAGTGCTGGCGACAAAGTACATTTGCATAGCATATAGATTAGGAAACACTCTTGGCTGATTTACTGCTTTCTTGAGTGATTACTTTTCTACAGCTTTACACGTACACAAAAATATCTTAAGGGCATAACCCATAAACAAGATAAGGTGGGGATTTCATCACCATTTCTTGGCCCACAAATCATATCCGTCACACTCACAACCCTAACCTTAAGTAAAATTTGACTAGACGTTGGCCCTAGGTTAACTCGGACTCAATAGGAGATTGACCGAAGGAAAAAAATTGTTCGAAATTAACTCTTGTCAAATCGGTGTCTAGGCAGGGGATTAAGGGCCGAAAGCGTGAAGAACGGTGGTTATTTAATTAAGGAACGTCTCTGACGGAAAACCTCCCACCGGTCTTGCCACCTACCTGGCCGATTAGCTTGTGGTTAACGTCGACAGTAGACCTCCTAATGACAGTCTAAAGTTAGGAGTCGTCTAGGTCAAGGCTTACCCTAGATTAGGATTTTTGATTATTTTTCTTTTTTATTGATTGATTGGGTGAACTTGTTGCTAATTGTGCATGTCCGCTTGGTCAAGAGACCCACTTACATCCAGGCTAACTAGAACTAGTTCACCACCCGAGCTCAAGCCCGACTCACACATGGCACAACCGCCATCACTCCAAGATAGGATATATCCTATCATGACCTCTCTTCCTTCTTGCATCAAGCTTAACGATGAAGGTGTTAACCCATTTGAGCTAAAGCCACAATACATCAACACCCTTCCGAAATTTCATGGACATGACTCCGAGGATGCATACTTCTTCATAAGGGAATTTGAGGAAGTATGTCTCATGATGAATATTCCTAAGTTAGGAAAATATGACATCAAACTTAGGTTTGTCCCCTTTGCTTTGAAGGATTTAGCAAAGAAATGTCTCTACAGTCTAGAGGTCGGTTCTATATCTTCTTAGGATAATTTCGTTAAGGCCTTCTTAAAGAAATTTTATCCCGTTCACAAGACTGCACTGATTAGGAAGAATATCCTACAGTTTAAGCAAACAGCAAATGAGCCTTTTGGAAATATTTCGAACGTTTTAAGGACCTCCTTGCCCAATGCCCTCACCATGGGATAGAGAAATTGCGACTTTGCCAAGTTCTATATGATGGATTAGAATATCAAACTAAAACGTTGTTAGAATCCATGTGCCAAGGAGGATTTATGAAAAAGAATGAAAATGAAGGATGGCAATTGTATGAGGAATTAGCTGAAAATACCATCCAATGGGAACCTACTCCGAAAAAATTTAGGACTAATGACCGTACTTCTTCTAAAGGAGGTATCCATTCTATTGAGGCCAACATAGCAACCGATGCTAAGTTAGCTGCTGTTATGCGAAGACTAGAGGCCCCCTGTAACGCCCCGATCCCGGCGATACGGGGACGTCACTGCAACGTATATACGTAAGTCCGAATTACCTTCCCGTATATACGCTAAGCATCAGTACAGACAAGAATCAGAGTACGGAAGCAAATGGTGCATTATACATTCCAACACATATATACAATTACAGAATTATCACCAGATGTGATTACAATATTACAATAATGTTATATCACTGATGCGCAAATGCGGGAATACAAGAGATATACAATATATATGAACAGTATAAAGGAAGCTCACATACACGTATACAAGGAAAATACAAGCATGAATAGAAAAAGGGCACTCACGAGTTTGCTAAGGGAAAACTCGAGAGGCACAAAGGGGGTCTGGAAGGATGGAGCTCTGAAAGGTCGGCTGAAGATCCACGCTACTGCTGCGTTACTCTGAACACACGCTCCTAGCTCCAAGACCTGGACGTGGGAATCCAGGGGAGTCAAATGATACTCCCCAGGCGAGTGTAGAAGCAAAACCAAGTGGTGAAGCAGGGTGAGCACAATAATGCATATATCAAGTGGGAATACTCAGTAGGCAGATAGGATAGAGCAGGTAAGAATAGATATGGCATGATAATCATAAAACAGGGAATCCGAATAAAACCAATCCGAACTACCATAATACTCATAAAACATGAAATCCGATATAAAGTCCGGGAAAAGCAAATACGGTAAGGCACATCACAAATTCATAGCTATTTAAGATGTAGGCTTTGGTATGCGTCCCATTCCACATACCTCTACTTACAACTTAAAGAGCCGGTTATTATGACACTTTATTATTACTCGTCTTACCCATATATCTAGGTATGTGGCTCGGTGTACGGCCAACTCACATACATCCATATATAAGCAAGTCGAGGTTGTTATTGGAAACTAGCGGGGGTATCAACGAACTATGTTTACAGTGGGTCCCGTACATACCCGGGACCACGGCCCAGGATTGTTCCGTTGCTTGAAGACGGAACCTGCCGCAAGGCTAAACAGGAGGGACTTATGTATGCCCTTGTCATGACAGTAAACAGGAAAGGGAGAAAGCACTCCCCTCGGTCCCCTGGAGTACCACAGGTAAGACCGGATATATAGTGCACAACCTAATGCCACTGTAAACACGAACACATATCGATATCCGCAAGTTTCCCCCGACCCAATACAAGTTGGTCCATTTTAAGATTCAATAGTTTAATTATCACTTTACGGGAAAAACAGGAAATAGACATGATCAGGAATCAGGAGTACATAAGTATAACATAGTCAGGTCACTGCATGTAAAGCAGGAAAACAAGTCACTGATCATGATGCAGGATAATAAGTCAAGTTCCCGTAAGAATGATAATCACAAGTCAAGTATATCATGCTGGGTGTAAAGTGATAGCATGACAGGATGATGATAATTACCAAGCAACCAAGCATATAAGAGATTGATAGTAATCAGGTGGCAAGTTATGTCAAGAGATTGATAATAGTCTGGGTAAGTCAGGTCATACCAATAGGGTCTTGCCATAGAGCATGCCAAGTGGTCAGGTGATAACACACTAGATGTCAGGTGATATACATATGTCAAATGGTAGCACATAACTAACAGGTCTAAAGTAATGCCAAGTGGTAATATAAAAGTAAGGACCAAAGTCCAACAAGTCCAACGACCACGAAGGGTCGGCCACGCATAGCATAAAGCAATAAAAGACATAGCACATGAAATAAAATACATGAAAGCTAAAGCGAGAACATGCGCAAAATCAATGAAATAAGAAGTAAGAGGGTAGCGAGTGAGAACACTCGCCTAAACTCCAAAATACCGAAAGAGCCGTAATCCACGGAAGCTTGGGGTGCGCCACAAAACCTGATATAAATATGTAGAGAGAAGAGGAGAGAGAAAAGAGAAGGTAAGATGATGTTCGTCAAATGACAAGTCAAACAATACTAACATATGATATAAGTCTATAGGCTAAGGTTCATGTCCAAGGAAGTAATCAATCAGAACAGACAGCCAGAATTAGTCGACTAGGTTGGAAGAGTAGTCGACTAACAGAGGGGTTAGTCGACTAGGAATAGGGTAGTCGACTAATACTGTGATCCAGAGAGTTTGGTTTGGTTTCAGGGAATAGTTAGTCGACTGGAGTCATAAGGGTAGTCGACTAACAGATACTCTAAGTCGACTAATAGTATGGTCAAGTCGACTAGAACTGAGATACAGAAAGTTGGGGTTTCTGATTCAGGACAAGGTTAGTCGACTAGGGTCAAGAGTGTAGTCGACTAAGGATCTATAGTCGACTAGGATCTAAGGCAAGTCGACTAATACTGTGTTTCAGAAAAAGCTACGTTTCAGCTAAGGGTTTCTAGTCGACTAGGTTCTAGTCAAGTCGACTAATCGACTGGAAACAGCATACAGAACAGGTTTTCTAGGGTTTGTGTTTGATGGCTAAAAATATGATTTTGATGGCATAATTGAACATGATATGTGAACTTAAGCATGCTAAGAAATAACCAAGTGTTGGTGATTGGAATTACTCACCAAAAGGCACCAAGTGATGGAGGTTGATGATGAAAGGAAAGGTGGAGTCTTTTGGTGTTGTTGACCTTGTGGTGGTGGTTTCCATGGTGATGAAGGAAGAAGAAGATGAAGCTAGGTTGGAGAAGTGGTGGTGGTTGCCTTGGTGGAGATGAAGGAGATGGAGGTGGTGAAAGCTAGGGTTTGGCTTTTGGTGAAGAGAAATGAAAAGAAAGGGATTGAAATGAAAAGGAAATGTATATATGGGATTTGGATTTTGTAAAGGTGTTGCAATTAAATGAAAGGGGAGGGCTTAATTGCAAAGTGGAGGTGAGGTGAGTGTCCTTCTCTTGGCCACTTGGCCGGCCATGGGGGAGAGAGAGAATGAGTGGGATTAAAAAGGATTAGGTGAAAGTGAGTGGGATTAAGTGGAAAATTGGAATTATTGGAAAATTGGAAAAGGCTTTGGTTAGTGGAGGAAGGAAAGAAATAAAGGAAAAGGAAAAATAGAAAAGAAATTATAATGAGAAGATATTTTCTTGGGAAAGAAGATGAAAATAATGGAAGTGGCGGATTCCCGGGACTCAGTTGCGGATGCGGAAACCTTTCGGGAAAAATACCGGAATCGTCCGAAATTCAAGTATCTCGGAACGACCCGAAATAATTACCAAAAATCAATAATAATATATAAAGACCAATAGTGAAATCCGTTTGAAGAAATACCTTATAGTTTTGAAACTAAAAATCCTGGAATCAATAATTTACCGACTCCGTTGGAATTTTCATAAAATCATAAAATCCTCAGAAAAAGAATGTAGGTAGAAAATATGATTCTAAGGAATAATGTCTAAAGAATCATTTAGAAATTCCAAACCGTTTGAGAATTAAAAATCCGGGAATCGGTCAGCGGCACTGGCCGACACCGGTTTTGGGGAAATTCCTTTTAATCCAAGATAATTCCAGAAAATCATATAAAATCTAAAATATTGGAAATAATCTTTGGAACTGAAACCGGTCAAATCTAAACACCGGAAAGGCCAAATCGGGTAATATACTAGGATCGGGTCCTTCGGTTCAGACTAGGGCTGACTCCGTGTCCACGAATCCAAATCCAAAACAAAAACAATCATATAAGGAATTCATCATACAGAATAAATACAGGAAACAAATCGAAAAAATACGACTGAAAATCTGAATACGCAACTAAGTACGTATTCCGGAAACGGGGTATTACAATCCACCCACCTTACAAAAATTGCGTCCTCGCAATTTCGTTAAGGGGCAAATTGAATACAAAGGGGACAAAGGCTGGAATTTATACCAATTAAGATATGAAGCACTAGAGGTAGGGCTCTCAAGCTGGCTGAATAATAATCATACTCTGCACTGCCGGCTGATGATGTCGTGGCTGTGTAGTAAATCTTTAGAATAATGCTGAATAATACTGATGATGTCGTGGCTGTGCAATAAATAGGCCAGAATACCGAAGATAAAGAAAACCCTGATAGTCCTGAGCATAATAAAGAAGGCCGATAATTAAGAATCCGACTGCTGTCCTCTGAAAGATAGCCAGATCAAGATCGATCTGGAGAATACCAAGCTTCATAGAATTGGCCGAAGAGATCACAAAATAGCTTCATTCAGAACCAGCCGCTACCTTCCTAGTCTAGTCATATCTTAAGATAGTATAAGGCTTCATAAAACCAAAACATAAAACCAAAACAGGGAAAGGATAGGAGGAATTTGGAATCAAAGGAAAGATAGTCAAGGAGGGATTTGAAATCAAAGGAAAGATAGTCAAGAAATAGATAACTCTGCACTTGCAGTTGGAATGTATAACCAAGACTCATGTATTCCAGTTGCAAATCTCTTTACCATTGATTTGCCTTCTGGACGTACTGAAGAGGTTTAGAGCCTAAGCTGACCTAAGCTCTGATACCAACCTGTAACGCCCCGATCCCGGCGATACGGGACGTCACTGCAACGTATATACGTAAGTCCGAATTACCTTCCCGTATATACGCTAAGCATCAGTACAGACAAGAATCAGAGTACGGAAGCAAATGGTGCATTATACATTCCAACACATATATACAATTACAGAATTATCACCAGATGTGATTACAATATTACAATAATGTTATATCACTGATGCGCAAATGCGGGAATACAAGAGATATACAATATATATGAACAGTATAAAAGGAAGCTCACATACACGTATACAAGGAAAATACAAGCATGAATAGAAAAAGGGCACTCACGAGTTTGCTAAGGGAAAACTCGAGAGGCACAAAGGGGGTCTGGAAGGATGGAGCTCTGAAAGGTCGGCTGAAGATCCACGCTACTGCTGCGTTACTCTGAACACACGCTCCTAGCTCCAAGACCTGGACGTGGGAATCCAGGGGAGTCAAATGATACTCCCCAGGCGAGTGTAGAAGCAAACCAAGTGGTGAAGCAGGGTGAGCACAATAATGCATATATCAAGTGGGAATACTCAGTAGGCAGATAGGATAGAGCAGGTAAGAATAGATATGGCATGATAATCATAAAACAGGGAATCCGAATAAAACCAATCCGAACTACCATAATACTCATAAAACATGAAATCCGATATAAAGTCCGGGAAAAGCAAATACGGTAAGGCACATCACAAATTCATAGCTATTTAAGATGTAGGCTTTGGTATGCGTCCCATTCCACATACCTCTACTTACAACTTAAAGAGCCGGTTATTATGACACTTTATTATTACTCGTCTTACCCATATATCTAGGTATGTGGCTCGGTGTACGGCCAACTCACATACATCCATATATAAGCAAGTCGAGGTTGTTATTGGAAACTAGCGGGGGTATCAACGAACTATGTTTACAGTGGGTCCCGTACATACCCGGGACCACGGCCCAGGATTGTTCCGTTGCTTGAAGACGGAACCTGCCGCAAGGCTAAACAGGAGGGACTTATGTATGCCCTTGTCATGACAGTAAACAGGAAAGGGAGAAAGCACTCCCCTCGGTCCCCTGGAGTACCACAGGTAAGACCGGATATATAGTGCACAACCTAATGCCACTGTAAACACGAACACATATCGATATCCGCAAGTTTCCCCCGACCCAATACAAGTTGGTCCATTTTAAGATTCAATAGTTTAATTATCACTTTACGGGAAAAACAGGAAATAGACATGATCAGGAATCAGGAGTACATAAGTATAACATAGTCAGGTCACTGCATGTAAAGCAGGAAAACAAGTCACTGATCATGATGCAGGATAATAAGTCAAGTTCCCGTAAGAATGATAATCACAAGTCAAGTATATCATGCTGGGTGTAAAGTGATAGCATGACAGGATGATGATAATTACCAAGCAACCAAGCATATAAGAGATTGATAGTAATCAGGTGGCAAGTTATGTCAAGAGATTGATAATAGTCTGGGTAAGTCAGGTCATACCAATAGGGTCTTGCCATAGAGCATGCCAAGTGGTCAGGTGATAACACACTAGATGTCAGGTGATATACATATGTCAAATGGTAGCACATAACTAACAGGTCTAAAGTAATGCCAAGTGGTAATATAAAAGTAAGGACCCAAAGTCCAACAAGTCCAACGACCACGAAGGGTCGGCCACGCATAGCATAAAGCAATAAAAGACATAGCACATGAAATAAAATACATGAAAGCTAAAGCGAGAACATGCGCAAAATCAATGAAATAAGAAGTAAGAGGGTAGCGAGTGAGAACACTCGCCTAAACTCCAAAATACCGAAAGAGCCGTAATCCACGGAAGCTTGGGGTGCGCCACAAAACCTGATATAAATATGTAGAGAGAAGAGGAGAGAGAAAAGAGAAGGTAAGATGATGTTCGTCAAATGACAAGTCAAACAATACTAACATATGATATAAGTCTATAGGCTAAGGTTCATGTCCAAGGAAGTAATCAATCAGAACAGACAGCCAGAATTAGTCGACTAGGTTGGAAGAGTAGTCGACTAACAGAGGGGTTAGTCGACTAGGAATATGGGGTAGTCGACTAATACTGTGATCCAGAGAGTTTGGTTTGGTTTCAGGGAATAGTTAGTCGACTGGAGTCATAAGGGTAGTCGACTAACAGATACTCTAAGTCGACTAATAGTATGGTCAAGTCGACTAGAACTGAGATACAGAAAGTTGGGGTTTCTGATTCAGGACAAGGTTAGTCGACTAGGGTCAAGAGTGTAGTCGACTAAGGATCTATAGTCGACTAGGATCTAAGGCAAGTCGACTAATACTGTGTTTCAGAAAAAGCTACGTTTCAGCTAAGGGTTTCTAGTCGACTAGGTTCTAGGTCAAGTCGACTAATCGACTGGAAACAGCATACAGAACAGGTTTTCTAGGGTTTGTGTTTGATGGCTAAAAATATGATTTTGATGGCATAATTGAACATGATATGTGAACTTAAGCATGCTAAGAAATAACCAAGTGTTGGTGATTGGAATTACTCACCAAAAGGCACCAAGTGATGGAGGTTGATGATGAAAGGAAAGGTGGAGTCTTTTGGTGTTGTTGACCTTGTGGTGGTGGTTTCCATGGTGATGAAGGAAGAAGAAGATGAAGCTAGGTTGGAGAAGTGGTGGTGGTTGCCTTGGTGGAGATGAAGGAGATGGAGGTGGTGAAAGCTAGGGTTGGCTTTTGGTGAAGAGAAATGAAAAGAAAGGGATTGAAATGAAAAGGAAATGTATATATGGGATTTGGATTTTGTAAAGGTGTTGCAATTAAATGAAAGGGGAGGGCTTAATTGCAAAGTGGAGGTGAGGTGAGTGTCCTTCTCTTGGCCACTTGGCCGCCATGGGGGAGAGAGAGAATGAGTGGGATTAAAAAGGATTAGGTGAAAGTGAGTGGGATTAAGTGGAAAATTGGAATTATTGGAAATTGGAAAAGGCTTTGGTTAGTGGAGGAAGGAAAGAAATAAAGGAAAAGGAAAAATGGAAAAGAAATTATAATGAGAAGATATTTTCTTGGGAAAGAAGATGAAAATAATGGAAGTGGCGGATTCCCGGGACTCAGTTGCGGATGCGAAAACCTTTCGGGAAAAATACCGGAATCGTCCGAAATTCAAGTATCTCGGAACGACCCGAAATAATTACCAAAAATCAATAATAATATATAAAGACCAATAGTGAAATCCGTTTGAAGAAATACCTTATAGTTTTGAAACTAAAAATCCTGGAATCAATAATTTACCGACTCCGTTGGAATTTTCATAAAATCATAAAATCCTCAGAAAAAGAATGTAGGTAGAAAATATGATTCTAAGGAATAATGTCTAAAGAATCATTTAGAAATTCCAAACCGTTTGAGAATTAAAAATCGGGAATCGGTCAGCGGCACTGGCCGACACCGGTTTTGGGGAAATTCCTTTTAATCCAAGATAATTCCAGAAAATCATATAAAATCTAAAATATTGGAAAATAATCTTTGGAACTGAAACCGGTCAAATCTAAACACCGGAAAGGCCAAATCGGGTAATATACTAGGATCGGGTCCTTCGGTTCAGACTAGGGCTGACTCCGTGTCCACGAATCCAAATCCAAAACAAAAACAATCATATAAGGAATTCATCATACAGAATAAATACAGGAAACAAATCGAAAAAATACGACTGAAAATCTGAATACGCAACTAAGTACGTATTCCGGAAACGGGGTATTACACCCTTGAAACTAAAGAGCCAGTCTCTGTGAACCAAGTCAGCCAACATCTTCGGCGGGCTGTACTTATTGTCAAGATATGAACCATGTGTTCGAGGAATGTCCTGTCTTTTTCGCGCATCAAAGCTTGCCCGAACATATGAGTGCGGCCTTCAAAAGGCCCGCCAACAATCCTTATTCACCCACCTACAATCCTGGTTGGAGAAGTCATCCCAATTTTTCATGGGGCCCAAGCAATAATGATCAAATTAGGCCCAAATTCTCCAACAATTTCCAAAATCCGCCCTATCAGCAAAGTTTTCCTAGTCAAAATCCTCCACCATCTTTCCAATATTCACAAATGGAAACAAGGCTTTCCAACATGGAAAGAAAGGTGGACACTCTTGTTAAAGCCATGATACACTAGCTCAAGTCTTGACCAGGATAGAGGTCCAATTAAATCAGCAAGAAAGACAGAGGGGTACCCTACCGAGTCAACCATTGCCAAATCTTAGGAATCCTAGGCCAGCCAATGAGGCTCAAGACCAAAATCAGTGTCACATGGTTCATACACTCAGATCGGGGAAACAAGTTGATAATCAAGTATCCATGCCACAGGATCCATCTCAGTCATCCATTCCATCTAGCTCCACTCCTTCTCCATCCAGCTCCAATGAAACTGAAGTTGAAAAGTCAGCAGGTCAAGTGTACCAGCCTATAGCTCCATTTCCAAATAGGCTTAGAAGCAACAACAATGCACATATGGAGAAATTATTAGAGGTGTTCAATCAAGTTAGGCTCAACATTCCACTTCTTGATGCAATCCAACAGGTCCTTAGTTATGCCAAATTCCTTAAGGACATGTGCACCAAGAAAAGAAAGACTAATGTGCCTAAGAAGATTTTTCTAGCCACTAACATTAGTGAGCTATTGTCCAACCAGATCCCTGTCAAGTATAAGGACCCTGGTTGCCCCCACCATCTCTTGCACCATAGGTCGAGCCGAAATCAATCGAGCACTCCTCGATTTAGGAGCTAACATCAATTTGCTTCCTTTTTCCGTATATCAACAACTTGGATTAGGTGAACTCAACCCGACCCAAGTTACTATTCAGTTGGCTGACCGCTCAATCAAAGTTCCTAAGGGAGAGATCAATGACGTTCTCATACGGGTGGGAGAATTTATTTACCCAGTCGATTTCATTGTTTTAGAGACACAACCTGTGTCTAATCCTAGGTCCCAAACTCCCGTCTGTTGGCCCAAGGTTACAATCACCCGTCTTTAGTATGTTTGATAATTACAAAACATATTAGTTATTTGTACTAATATTATTTGTTGTTTAAGTGTGTTTCAGGTTTTCTATCTTGCATAGGTGTTTTCTTCCCTAAAGGAAGGTGACTTGGACTCAAGATAACTCAAATTGGGCTAAAGATGCAAAATTGAAGATCAAGTGGAGAAAGCCCCTCTTGAAGCCTTGAAGTCCTTAGAACTTTGTAAGAATAGAATGTTAAAGTTTGAGTATATGATATTTGGCTCTAGGATACACACACACATTTTCTTTACAAAATTCTATGTTTTAAAAATGTTTGTTTCTAAGTTTTATGCCTAAGTTTATATATACATGTATCCAAACTTGTTACAAATTGAATATCTTGTTTAAAACATGTGTATAGACTATTTTTGCATAATACTTAGTTATAAGTATCCTAAAATATTTTTCACAAAATTTTCCAACTCAAAATCCTGCCAGTTTTTCCTGTTTCAGGTTGACCGGCCGACCGCCCGGTCGACCGGCGCCTGTGTCAGGACGTGCACGTTTGTGCACGTCTGTCGGTCGACCGGCCCGGTCGACCGACTGTAAGCAGGCCACTCTCGGTTTGTTTCGGTCGACCGCCCGGTCGACCGCACTAAGGAAACTGTGTTTCCTTTGAGGAGACGGTCGACCGGACAGTCGACCGGAGCCCAACGGCTCTTTGCCAGCAAGGCGACGGTTGACCGGACCGGTCGACCGCCAAGCCTGCTGCTGGCCAACGGCTCTTTCCTCTTTGGGCAAGTCTGAAAATCTGTTTTTTCTGTCTTCTTAACAGAGTTTTAGGGAGTTGTTGGAGGCCTTTTGCAGGTCAAATTAGGTGAAAAGAAAAGAGTTTTAACCTATTCTCTCCTTATAAATAGAGGGCAATAGGTCTTTGTTATTTACTTAGAAAAATCCTTTGTTTTCATTGTTTTCAAGAGAGAGAGAAAAATTGTTTCAAAGCTTTCATTTCTAACTCTTTTAAAGTTTGTTTTTCAGTTGTGTTTGATTGCCAATATCACTCTACAACTGAAGTTTTCTCACCACACTTCATAGAGCCAAAAGTCCTTTACTCATACTATAGAGAAGTTGTAAAAAGAGTGAGAGTGTTGTAAAAGAGTTTGAGAAAGAGTTTTGTGATCTTGAGGAGATCACTATTGTTCTTGTGATCCTTTTTCTTGTGGAGACAACTCCTAGGTGGAGTTCTTTGTAAGTTGTGAAGCTAAGGGCTTGGGGTCTTCGGTAGACCAAACTTGTACGGCATCCTCGGTGGATAGTGGAAACCCTTCACGGAGGTGAAGGCGGGGACTAGAGCGGTGGCTCGAACCTCGAAACAAATCAATTGTGTTTGCGATTGCCTTGCGTCATCTTGCTTTACATTTCTCTTGCTTTATATTGTCTTCATTTATTTGCTTGAGAACTAACCCTTTCTTTGTGCTATCTTCTCTTGTTTGTTTTACTTGTGTTGTTGATTGTGTGTATTTCATCATAGCATTTCATTCATCTCTTGATCGATCAAATCTCATACAACACGGTTGCATTGCGCACCTCTAACCCATTTTAAGGGGAATTAGGAGGAAGGAGTTCAGAACCTCTCACGGGGTATTCGGCTCTTAGTCGTGTTTTGAGAGATCGTTGCATCACTCATTCTATTAAGTTTAAAAAGATCATTAGATTAGCAATTACACCTATTCACCCCCCCTCTAGGTGTATTTCAATTGGTATCAGATCTTGGTTACTAGGCTCTTGGCTTAACAACCCTAGAAAGATCCTAATATTGCTAATCATTTCATTCATTTTCACTTAGTAAAGATGGCCGATGGTATTAAGACACCCCCTAAGTTTGATGGACTTAACTTTCCCATATGGAAGGTTAAGATGACCGTTTTCTTGCAATCTCTAGGTAGTCGAGTTGCAAAGGCCGTGACCAAACCCTTTAGTGCACCCCCCGGTGATGAATCCACTTGGTCCGAAATAGAGACCAAAGAATTTGATGCCAATGCTAGGGCTCACTATGCACTACTTCAAGCCCTTAATGATGATGACATAGCTAGAGTTATTCATTGCAAGTCCGCATATGAAATTTGGACACATTTACTAGTTACACATGAAGGGACCTCACAAGTGAAGAGGGCTAAGATTGACCTTCTTCGGTCCCAATATGAAAATTTTTGCATGCAAGAAAATGAAACCATAGATGATATGGTTACAAGATTTACAAAGATTACTAATGGACTTTCTTCTCTAGGTGATGCTATTGATAACGATCAAAGAGTAAGAAAGATCATCCGGGCTCTTCCTCCTTCATGGGAAGTAAAAGCAACAACCTTGAAGGAACTCAATGACAAGGAGGAGATGGAGCTAATTGGTCTCATTGGGAACCTCAAAACCCATGAGATGGAGAGAAAGTGAGGGAGGACATGGCTCCTTCCAAAAAGAAGACTATAGCCTTCAAAAGCCAATCCACACACTCCGACGAAGACGATGAAGAAGAAGATGACGAAGAGCTCTCACTTCTTATCAAGAATGTCCGGAGGATGTACAACAAGGCGAAATTCAAGGTAGAAGGAGATGGCAAGGAGGCAAAGAAGAAAGAAAGATCATATGCTTCAATTGCCAAAGACCGGGACACATAGTGGCGGAGTGTCCGGATAAAGTGAAGCCCTCCACCTCAAAGAAGCCTCACAAGAAGAAGGCAATGAAAGCTACATGGGATTCCGAGAGCGAATCCGAGGAGGAGATTGATACCGCCAACATGTGCTTCATGGCAAATGAAAGCACAAGCAAGGTAACCCCTTCCACTTCTCCTAATGATGAACTTTCTATGGATGAGTTAGGAGAAGCTTTTGTAGAATTATCTCATAACTATGACTTCTTAAAGAAAAAATATTTAAAAATGAAAAAGGAAAATGAATCTCTTAGTCTTCAAGTTGTAAATCTTTCTAAAGAAAATAATGACTTGCATTCTACTTTGGTTTCCACTAAAAATGAATTTGATAAATATAAGACTTCTTGTAAAGGCAAGTCCCCATTTGTTGATGCTAATGAGATTACCATGCTTAAGGAAAGAATAGATTCTTTAGTTATTGTTTTGAAAAAGTGTAGTGAGTTTGATAAGAAAAAGATTGAGGATATGTTCCCTAAGAAACTAGCCTCTAAGAAAAATGTTCATAATGCTCATGCTCATGTTCATACCACACAACCTTTACATCGTGGCAAACCCCCAAAGCATGCTCACACTTCACACACTCATCATGCATTCATGTATGGAAGAGTGTTCTCATGTCACATTGTGGGCGGAAAGGACACTTAGCCAATTTTTGCTATGATAGACTAAGTGCATCTTTTCATAATGTTTGGTTCGAAATACTAACTTTCAAGGACCCAAGAAAGTTTGGGTACCAAGTCAACAACTTTGTTAAATGATATAGGTACCTTCCAAAGCCCAACGACGTAGAGGATTGTGGTATCTTGATAGTGGTTGCTCAAGGCACAACTTGGATATCAACAACTTTGCAACCCTATCAAGATACCATGAAGGTGGCACCGTCATCTTCGGAGGTGACGCCAAGGGTAAAATCATCGGTATTGGTAATGTAAAACTTGGCACATCCCCTTTAATTGAGAATGTAGTTTTAGTTGACGGCCTCAAGCATAATCTCTTGAGTGTTAGTCATTATGTGATAAGGTTTTGATGTAGTTTTTGATAATGTTGTTTGTAAAGTAATTGATAGAATTTCTAATGCTTGTGTGTTTTCCGGTTTTCGTGAAAGTAATGTTTATATGATAGATATGTTAAATATGTCTTGTAATATAACATGTTTAAAAGCCCTCGATGACGACTCTTGGTTGTGGCATAGAAGATTAGGCCACATTTCTTTTGACCACATATCTAGGCTTAACACAAAGGAAATGGTGAAAGGTATTCCTTGTTTGAATTTTGAAAAGACCGAGTTTGTGACGCATGTCAATTTGGAAAACAAACTAAGTCTTCTTTCAAGTCAATTAAGGATATCATGACATCACGTCCTTTGGAGTTAATCCACATGGATTTATTTGGCCTACTCAAACCAAAAGTCTAAGTGGAAATAGATTTGCATTTGTTTTAGTTGATGATTTTTCACGTTTTACTTGGGTTTTCTTTCTTGAGCATAAAAATCAAGCATTTTCGTATTTCCAAACTTTTAAGAAAAGAGTTGAAAAAGAAAAAGATGTTTCGATTTTAAGAATAAGAAGTGATAGAGGAGGTGAATTCATTAACCAACCCTTTACCACTTTTTGTGAAGACATGGAATAAAGCATGAACTATCTGTCCTAGAACTCCACAACAAAATGGAGTAGTTGAACGGAAAAATCGAACTTTGCAAGAGATGGCTAGAACAATGCTTAGTGAATACGGTCTACCACATTATTTGTGGGCGAGGCCGTTAATACATCATGCTATATATCAAATCATGTTTTCTTGTGTAAAAATACTACAAAAACCTCTTTTGAAATGTACTTTTCTAGAAAACCAAATGTTTCATATTTCAAGGTTTTTGGATGCAAATGTTTTGTTTTAAATACAAAAGATAATTTAGGAAAATTTGATCCTAAATCTTATGAGGCTATATTTGTGGGTTATTCTAGTACTAGTAAGGCTTATAGAGTCTTCAATAGGTCATCATTGACTATTGAGGAATCTATACATGTTAGTTTGAGGAATCTAACTTGTTGTTAAGAATGTTGTAGAAATAGATGCTTTGCATGAAGGCTTGGAGAAAGTGACCTTGGAGGATACACCTACTATGGGAGACAAGCCAAAGGATGATGAAGGAAGTGAAGCTAAAATACAAGAGGCTCAAGGAAATGAAGATCAAACAAATGGAGAAGAGCCCACTCAACAACTTCCAAAGGATTGGAGATACAATCCACATCATCCCAAGGACCTCGTCATAGGTGATGTATCAAAAGGGGTAACAACTCGCTCTAAACTTCATGACTATTGTGGACATTATGCATTTATTTCTCATGTTGAACCCAAGAACGTCCTCGAAGCCGAGGCCGATTCATATTGGTTGCTAGCTATGCAAGAGGAACTCAATCAATTTGAGCGCAACCAGTTTGGCACCTTGTTCCTAGGCCCCACGATAGACCAACAATTGGTACTAAGTGGATCTTTAAGAACAAGTTGGATGAATCGGGTAACGTTGTTAGGAATAAAGCTAGGTTAGTTGCCCAAGGTTACACTCAAATCGAAGAATCGATTTTGAAGAAACCTTTGCACCCGTAGCACGGCTTGAATCCATACGGATGACACTAGCATTTGCCTCATATAAAGATTTTAAATTGTTTCAAATGGATGTTAAAAGTGCTTTTCTAAATGGTTTTATTGAAGAGGAAGTGTATGTTGAACACCCCCCGGGTTTGTTGATCCTACACATCCGGATTTGTTTTTTAAATTAGATAAAGCTCTTATGGTTTAAAACAAGCCCTAGGGCTTGGTATGAAAGACTTTCTTCATTTTTGATTTCAAATGGTTTTAAGAAAGGTAAAATTGACACAACCTTGTTTACAAAACATGTAGAAAATGATATTCTTATTGTGCAAATTTATGTAGATGATATTATTTTTGGTTCTACTAATGAATCTCTTTGCCAAGCTTTTGAATCATGCATGAAGGATGAATTCGAAATGTCTATGATGGGGGAGCTCAACTATTTCCTTGGACTCCAATCAAGCAAAAGAAGGATGGATCTTCATCAATCAAGCCAAGTACACAAAGGAACTAATCAAGAGTTCGGGCTTGAAGAATCTAAAGTAAGCAAAACTTCCATGGCAACAACTACCAAGCTTGACAAGGATGAACAAGGTAAAAGTGTAGACATTAAATTATATCGTAGCTGATTGGTAGCTTGCTTTATTGACGGCTAGTAGGCCGGATATTATGTTTTCCGTTTGTCTTTGTGCACGTTTTCAATCTTGTCCTAAAGAATCTCACATAATTGTGGTTAAACGCAAATTAGATACCTTAAGGGCACTATTGAAATGGGTTTGTGGTATCCGAAAATCGGCCAATTTTCAATGACGAGTTTTTCGGATGCCGACTATGCGGGTTGTAGGGTAGATAGGAAGAGCACAAGTGGAACATGTCAATTCTTAGGTAATTGTCTTATATCTTGGTCTTCCAAAAAGCAAAATTCGGTAGCCCTTTCAACCGCCGAGGCGGAGTATGTTGCAGCCGAGCTTGTTGTGCACAAGTTCTTTGGATGAAACATACTCTCCTTGACTATGATTTACACTTTGATCATGTTAAAATATTTGTGATAATACTAGTACTATTCACATGACAAAGAATGCAAATCAACATAGTAAAACCAAACACATTGACATTAGGTATCACTTTCTTAGAGATCATTATGAGAAAGGTGATATTGATATTGATTATGTTTCTACCGATTTTCAACTTGCCGATATTTTTACTAAACCTCTAGATTATGCTAGATTTTCATTTATTTGTGGTGAGTTGAATGTTTGCATGATAGATTCTTAAAAATATTTCTATTTGTGTTTTGTTTGTTTTGATTTTAACCCTTTTTGATGTATGACAAAAAGGGGGAGAAAAAGAAATAAGTTTGCTTATAGTTTGAGTTTTGTTTATTTACTTGAGTTTTGGGAGAAAAAGATTAAACTATAAGTTTACGAGAAAAAGTATAAGTTTAATTGGTATATAAGATTAAGTTTGATTTCAATTGGTATTTAAGTTTTTGACAAAAATATTGTGTTTTCAATGTTTTCAATGCTTCATGTATCTCACTCATAGTTATTTTACATAGCATTGTTTGAGGGGAGCTTTCCAAGCTCTTCTTCCTTTATTTGTTTAATAACTTATATGTTTTGTCATCATCAAAAAGGGGGAGATTGTTGGCCCAAGGTTACAATCACCCGTCTTAGTATGTTTTGATGATTACAAAACATATTAGTTATTTGTACTAATATTATTTGTTGTTTAAGTGTGTTTTCAGGTTTTCTATCTTGCATAGGTGTTTTCTTCCCTAAAGGAAAGTGACTTGGACTCAAGATAACTCAAATTGGGCTCAAATGCAAAATTGAAGATCAAGTGGAGAAAGCCCCTCTTGAAGCCTTGAAGTCCTTAGAACTTTGTAAGAATAGAATGTTAAAGTTTGAGTATATGATATTTGGCTCTAGGATACACACACACATTTTTCTTTACAAAATTCTATGTTTTAAAAATGTTTGTTTCTAAGTTTTATGCCTAAGTTTATATATACATGTATCCAAACTTGTTACAAATTGAATATCTTGTTTAAAACATGTGTATAGACCTATTTTTGCATAATACTTAGTTATATAGTATCCTAAAATATTTTTCACAAAATTTCCAACTCAAAATCCTGCCAGTTTTCCCTGTTTCAGGTTGACCGGCCGACCGCCCGGTCGACCGGCGCCTGTGTCAGGACGTGCACGTTTGTGCACGTCTGTCGTCGACCGACCCGGTCGACGACTGTAAGCAGGCCACTCTCGGTTTGTTTCGGTCGACCGCCCGGCGACCGCACTAAGGAAACTGTGTTTCCTTTGAGGAGACGGTCGACCGGACAGTCGATCGGAGGCCCAACGGCTCTTTGCCAGCAAGGCGACGGTCGACCGGACGGTCGACAGCCAAGCCTGCTGCTGGCCAACGGCTCTTTCCTCTTTGGGCAAGTCTGAAAATCTGTTTTTTCTGTCTTCTTAACAGAGTTTTAGGGAGTTGTTGGAGGCCTTTTGCAGGTCAAATTTAGGTGAAAAGAAAAGAGTTTTTAACCTATTCTCTCCTTATAATAGAGGGCAATAGGTCTTTGTTATTTACTTAGAAAAATCCTTTGTTTTCATTGTTTTCAAGAGAAAGAGAAAAATTGTTTCAAAGCTTTCATTTCCAACTCTTTTTAAGTTTGTTTTTCAGTTGTGTTTGATTGCCAATATCACTCTACAACTGAAGTTTTCTCACCACACTTCATAGAGCCAAAAGTCCTTTACTCATACTATAGAGAAGTTGTAAAAAGAGTGAGAGTGTTGTAAAAGAGTTTGAGAAAGAGTTTTGTGATCTTGAGGAGATCACTATTGTTCTTGTGATCCTTGTTCTTGTGGAGACAACTCCTAGGTGGAGTTCTTTGTATGTTGTGAAGCTAAGGGCTTGGGGTCTTCGGTAGACCAAACTTATACGGCATCCTCGGTGGATAGTGGAAACCCTTCACGGAGGTGAAGGCAGGGACTAGAGCGGTGGCTCGAACCTCGAAACAAATCAATTGTGTTTGCGATTGCCTTGCGTCATCTTGCTTTACATTTCTCTTGCTTTATATTGTCTTCAATTATTTGCTTGAGAACTAACCCTTTTTCTTGTGCAATCTTCTCTTGTTTGTTTTGTGTTGTTGATGTGTGTATATTTCATCATAGCATTTCATTCATCTCTTGATCGATCAAATCTCATACAACACGGTTGCATTGCGAACCTCTAACCCATTTTAAGGGGAATGGGAGGAAGGAGTTCAGAACCTCTCACAGGGTATTCGGCTCTTAGTCGTGTTTTGAGAGATCGTTGCATCACTCATTCTATTAAGTTTAAAAAGATCATTAGATTAGCAATTACACCTATTCACCCCCCTCTAGGTGTATTTCA
>JAVJIF010015408.1:0-97580 GCA_038442645.1 Agave tequilana
GGCGTGAAATCCCGGAATACTAGAAATACGCGCACACATCAATCCATATATTAAAAAAATATACATATATATACATATATTATTTTTAGAGAGAGAAAGAGAAGAGGAGAGAGAGAGGAGAGAGAGAAAGAGTTAGAAAGAGAACTGAGATTTAGATAGAGAAAGTCTAGAGAGAGAAAGAGGGGTTTCTAGAGAGAAGGAGAATAGGAGAGAGAGGGTTGTAGGGGAGAGAGAGATACAGAAGAGAGAAAGAGTTGGTAAAGAGAGAAAGAGAGAATCTGAGAGAGAGAAGAGAGAAAGAGAGAGTAAGGAGGAGAGAGAGCCGGGGCTGCTCACGCAGCCCCTGGTCAAGGAGGGCCCATGGCTCCCCGTAGGCCCAGGGGGCCTAGCCGGCCCTCTGCTAGCCAGGGAGTTAGCCGCGGCTGCCTTGGTCGCCGGCGGCGTCCAGCAGAGAAGGGGAGGGGAGAGAGAGACAAGGGAGAGAGAAGGAAGAGAGAGAGAGAAGTAGGGGGCTGCTGCCCCCTTGCCCACGTACAGCCCTGGCCAGCGGCCTAGGCTGGCTCTGCCACTTCCTGCTGCAGCTAGGGAGGCGCAGGGTGCTGCGTCTACCGCCGTGGCTGGCGCAGGCAGGGGTGGCCGCCGGCAACCCCAAAGAGAGGGAAAGGAGAGGGAGAGAGAAGAAAGAGAGGGGGAGAGAGAAATCTGAGAGAGAGAAGGAGAGGGGACTGGCCCTGCCTCTCCGGCAGTGGTCATCGGCGGCCACCCTGGCCGCCAGCGGTCACCAGAGAGAGGAGAGGGAAGGAGGGAAAAGAAAAGAAAAAAAAGAAAGAGAATGGAGAAAAGGAAAGAGGAAAGAAAGGAAGAAAGAGAAAGAAGAAGAAAGGGAAGAAAAGGAAGAGAGGCGGCGGCGACGATCCTGGCGTTGTCGCCAGGGAGGAGAAGAGCAACAGAAGAAAAGAAGAAGGTGAAAAGAAAAAGAAAAAGAAAAAGAAAAGGTTAATAAATAAAAAAAGGGGAGATTGTTTATTTAAAAGGAATGTGATGGGATGTGGGGATGGGATTAACAGGTGATGGGATGGGAGAGTGGCTATTAGGGGTTGACTTTGGGAAGGGAAAGGAAAAGGAATTAAGAAAGAAAATGAAGAGAGAAGGGAAAAATAATATTATTTAAATAGGGTAAAAATTGATTTTTCAGAATCATTCCGAAAATTCTCAAAAATAGAAAATATTATTTTTAGATGCCCGGTGAAATTAGATTCGAGAACTAATTTTCAATTTAAAATCTGGAGATCTTCTGGCGATACTGGTCACACCAAAACAAGTAGATTTTCGATAAATTCTGAAAAATCTCAAAAAATGCATTTAGTTAGAAAATAAATTTTAAAAAGTAACGTAAAAGTCATTTCTAAAAATTTAATTCCATTGAAAACTAAAAATCTAGAACACGGTCAGCGATGCCTGTCGACACCGGTTTTGAAGATTTTACAAATAATTCTGAAAAATTCAAGAAAATCATAAAATCTAAAATATTAGAAACGATGTTTGAAACTAAAATCGGTCAAATCGGACTAGCAGAAAGGCCAAATTGAGCAATGCACTAGTATCGGGCCCCTGGTTCATACTAGGACTGACTCCGAGTCCACGAATCCGTATCCAATACAAAACAATCACACCAATAATTATAAAATAACAAATATAAAACTAAATCAAAGAAATATGATAGAAGAATCAGAAATACGTATCTAAGTACGTATTCCAGGAACGGGGGTTACACAAGCGTTTCGGTATTTTTGAGAAAAAATAAGTTTAGGTGTTGATGTTTTTTTAGAAGAAAAAGAATATGGAGTGTTGAGAAGTATTTAAAGAAAAAGTGAAAATTGAGAATAGATTTTGAAAAAGATGATTTTAAAAGATCTTGAGAGTGATGTTGTTTGTATTTAAGGTAAGAAGAAATCTGGGTCACTATCTTGCTACTCAACGATGTATTCTTCCCTTAAAATCTTAGTCCTCAACTCGATCATAGGCCAAAATTTAAGCTTGAATTTTGAAAGTTTAAGTAAAGCAAATAAGATGATGTATGGAAGAGTTAATTTCTTTTAAAAATTATTCTTGAACTGAATGTTAAATCATCAAGTTTGTTCTCCAAGTATGAAGTAAAAAACAAGTTCAAGTTATGTTTTCAAAATGAAAGTTTAAAAATCCAAACCCATCCTCATGTGCCTTCAAGAATACTTGCAAAGATGCAAGGTTTAGTTTAGGACATTCATATGATTTTGTTAGGTTCTTTGAAAAAAACAGTCAAAATGAAGAGGGATAGAAGAGAGACGATAGTGGGCCCCAGAATATCATTTAGCTACTTATACTAGATATAAAGCAAAAACATTGAATCAAAATACACATACCTAAAAGTTGGAGAGGATGAAAGTTCTTAAATTTTTATTGATGTCACTTCTGTTTTTCATTGATCTGAATGTGGAGAAAACTTATAAAAATTGAGGAGAATTATCAGTAATAAAAAAATTACAAGAACTCTCTCGAGATTCTGAGAAACCGGGGACTCTGGTCAGCGCGCGATCACTTTTTTCTGTTGACGATGTGATTGATCGAGTCTTAAAGAATTCCTTCTTGCCTGGTTTCGGAGATTTCTTTAGAGAGGAAGGTCCCTTTCTGACGACCCTAAGGTTGCTTTCTCAGGTTAGAGCGTAGGAATTTATTAATACCTGGTATTCACAAGATATTTGTAGGAGACTCATCACCTTTGTTATTCAAAGGTATTTTTATAATTTTGTTTCTGTGTGTGTGGTGTGTGTATATCTTGATCACTCACCCATTGCAGGTATTCTTGTACTTATTAATGCTGAAATTATTGCTTAAATTGTATTTATTTTCCTGTACTGAGGCTTAGTGTATGTATGTGAAGGTAATTTTGCCCTGCGTATGTGCGTTATCGTAGCATCCCGCATTTGCGGGATCGAGGCGTAACAGATCATCTCACTCTCACTCTCCAACTCACTCCCTCTTCCTTTAGGACCTGCAGCCGACCACCATCACCGCCGGTGACCTCAGGCTGGCGAGCCACCACTGTAGCAGCCTCGTTCGGCCACACACCTTGGCAAATAACTCCCTCTCTCCACTCTCCTTCCTCACCTCCTACTCCTCCTCTATAACAACCATCACAACTTCCACTATCTCCACCAAACGCCACCCACACTATACTGACTCCCTAACATCCTACTTCTGCTCCTCTACAACAACCATCACAATTTCCACCATCTCTAATAAACTTCACCCACACCATCACATACGCCCTCACCTCCCCTGACTGGCTGACAGACCCCATACCGGCGGTGGCCAACTCCAGGCCACCCTCTCACTTCTCTCCTTCAAACTCCAACATCACCACCATCAATATCTCTGCTATTTCCATTTCTTCCTCAAACTCCACCACTACCCAAATTTTCATAAATACTACTCCTCCTCCTTCACAAAAATCACATCCACCACCACAACCTCCTCCTCTACCATAGTCACCACAAATCTCTCGAATTTCTCATGAAGCCAAAATAACCATGACCATTCTTGGTCAAACTTTTCCAATAACTTTCCATTTCCAAACTATCAGAAAAACTTTTCTAGCCAAGTTTCACACTCTTCATTCCAAAATCCTCTAGCAGAAAAGAAATTGATTTATTTGGAGAAGAGTATGAAAACTTTAATTAAGTCCCAAACATCCTTCTTGCAAAGTACGGCACAACTGTTGAGTAACCACACTCAAGCTATATCTAGATTAGAGGTTCAGATAAGTCAGCTAGCTAATTCACTAAGTGAAAGGCCCAAAGAGACTTTGCCTAGTCAGCCTTTGACCAATACTAGAAACTCTAGTCAAGCCCATGGGGCTCAAGATCAGCAGATAAATCAGTGTAATATTGTTCATACATTGAGATCAGGGAATCAAGTTGATAACCAAGTGTCGATGCCATCAACTCCAATTCAGCATAACCCAACACAAGCACCAACTTCTTCTAGTTCCACATCCTTCAATTCTGACAAGTCTGAAAAAGATAAGTCAGTCGATCAGGTGCACAAGCCTATCGTCCCATCTTCAAATAGGCTTAAGAACAATAATCAACAAACTGAACAAATGGAGAAAATACTTGAGATGTTTAATAAAGTAAAGATTAATGTGCCCCTTTATGATGCAATCCAGCAAGTCCCATTGTAACGCCCCGATGTCGCGGATACGCGAACGCTACAGCGACGTACATTCGCTGGGCGATTATACCCTCACGTATGTACGCTAAGCCACAGTACAGGAAATAAACACAATATGCCCAATAATTCCAACAATAAATAAGTATAAGAATACCTGCAAAAGGGTTAGTGATCATAATAGATATGATAATAGGAATAAATAAAGAAATAGAAACAAATAATAAAAATACCTATGAATCAGAAAGGGTGACAGTCTTAAGATAATATCTCAAGAAATATCAAGTGCTACGAAATCTTTGAGCTCCAACCTGGGCACGCAAATTTAGAGTCGTCAGAAAACGACTTAGTGAGTGGTAAAATGAAGGAAGCAGTAATATATCTATAATAGTAGTACAATCATGATAATATATAATACATGTTTAACTACCAGTGATGTATAATAAATACTAACAAGCGGTGTATATACATACAGGGATTATTTCAGTACTATAATATTATCAATACCTATCATATAACAATGTTGTTATAACCATAATATTATCCAATTTGTATCATTAATATCAGGTAACATGTCCAGACTGTGCTACCAAATACAACTAAATACAGTAAATAAATAAATAATAGGTAAGTCATTTTGAGAGATTATGTATTATAATCAATAAGAGTTATATCATTTATATATTATTTTCCATATGCATAATATGATATAGTATTAAGTGATTTTCTGATCAAATCAATATGTTTAAATAACATGTAGCTTATTTTGGTTATTTTATATTTCTTATTTAACCTAATATTAACAGTAGTATGATAGTGTTGTGATGAATAGGAACATGTAGACATGAAGTACGCAGATCAAGCATACTACAACAATGTTGTACTTATATAGTAACAGGTATCTACAAAACATATATGAAACAGAGGATACATGAAACGTAGAGTAAGTGTACATGACTAGCGTATCTCCACATGACGTGCAAAGTATACATGTGAAATGATGGTGAACAAGATATCATGAAATGTAATAAGTATAAATGGATAATAGTATACATGTATCGAGCAAGTCATGTTATTTATACAGTAATAATAATCAGTATCGCCTGATATTTTAATCAATCTCTTTCAGTATTCCATAACATTGACAATTCATACCGGAGCCCGTACTTCAGCCGAACCCATCCGAACATGGTATATGGCTATCATTATCCTAATGAGAGAGTGAACAAATAGCAAACGTTTCTGACATCACCATTGTTGGGTAATTAAATATATCATGTATTGGGTCTGAATAACTAGTGCACTGAGGATGCCTCCATCATGTCAATATCTTGCGATGTGGGATTCTAGAGGTGGCCTCCACGGATTCAAGAGGTGGCCGCCACCATGTATGTGGTGTAACACTTTATTCTGTGTGACACTTAATTCCACACACCTTCTGCCAGATGCCGACATGACTGTGCGTATAATGGGTACTTTATTCCGTGTGGCACTTGATTCCACACACTTTCTGCCTGACGCCAGCATGATTGTGCGTATAACGGGTATACTAGATAACAAAAATGCTGACTCTGATCAATAATAATATCAATAACAAGAGCATCAGAGACATCCTCGTCGCCCAACACCAAGCAGAGTGAGAATTCTAGAGGTGGCCTACACCATGTATAGGTTTGATGTGACACTTTACTCTGTATGGCACTTAGTTCCACACATGTTCCTCTGGATGCTGGCATGACTGTGCTAATAACAGGTATACCAAAATGCAAGTATGCTGGCTTATTAATAATATTTATAACATGTAACAAGTTGACAGAATTTTTATCAGTAATTCGATAACGAGAACAAGTATACAATGCAATAGGAGTATAGAGATATTCAACTAATAATAATTTATGTATCAAGAACAGTGATCCATGTAATAAGAATACATGAACAATCAAAGCATGTATACAGTTAATCCATGTAACAGTGATATATGAACATGAATTAATAGTGTCCATGTAATGGTGATACAGGTATATGAGATAACAATGCTTGGTGTAATGAGTACCAGTGTAATGATGATACGAGTATATGAAATAACAGTGTCTAGTGTAACAAGTGTATACATGAAATAAGTGTATTAGATGATACATGTACAGGAAATATCAAAGTCCGTGTACTGGTGATACAGGTACATGAAATGAGGATGTTTATAAACATAACGAACATATACTCGAACATGCAGGATCGGTATCCAGAGTATCAGTGATTTGGTACGGTGTCAGTGTTATTGTGATATCAGTAATATGAACATATGTCAACATATTTATATTATATATATATATATTAGTATTTGTATAGCAATTTCAATATTATTATTAAAATTGTTATCAAAAATTAATTATATACAAATCTATTATCATGTTAATACTTATCAATTTATTTATTAATTTGAAACCTTTTTATCAACAATCTAATATTTACTCAATTTATAGATATTTCACCAATATTTTACATATTATATTAAGAAACAAAATAAATTATTATTTTATCAACTATGTTTAGAGAGTAATCCTGCATCTTCTAATTATAGTTATTTACTAATAATTATAATTTATTAAATAATATTTACAGTGATTTACCAATAACCATGTTTTATTTAAATAAAGCAATCAATTTCATTTAATATGAAAAAATATAATTTATAAAAGAAAAACATGTTAATAGGCAATATAAGGATGTAGCTCATCTTCCTACGATCTCAACGGTTCGAGAATCGTCCAGATCAAACTCCGGATGCTCCAAATATAGCCTGGACATTAAAAACATTAATAATAGGTTAAAAATGTAATTTATAATATTTAAAATGCAATACTTATTATTTACCAGGGGTTTCATGTAAAATTACCTTTTTATTGGTTTTGGGTGCGGGTTTGGGTTGACTGTGAGTCGGGTTTAGATCCAATAACCCGACCCAAAACTTAAGTAATTGGTTAATGGGTTTATGGGTTGGTTTTGTTGGCCCAGAGGCCTTCCACTCTAGTTTTGATGATGATTAACTCATGTAGTTATAGTTTACTAATAATCTTGTGATGTTTAGTTTTCGACACTTAACCAAGATATTAGTAGGTGATTAGCTTCAACAAAGTTATTTTGGAGCTTTCACATGGTGATTCAGAGCCCGAGCGTCAAGTTCATATCTAGCACTCGTTGCAGTCAAGCTCGGTGGATCACGTTTGGATCGAGTCGACTTGGAGATGGCGCTCTACAAGTAGACTTCGGTACATTGTTTAGTTTATAGTTTAGATCCATTGTCAAAGATTAGATAGTGTGATATGCTCAAGTTCACAACACACACACGACGTTTTATGTTTATTGGTTTTTGGTTTTCGGTTTAACCGATCTTAGTTTTCATGAATAAATAGAATCAAAACAAGTTTACATGGTTTAATGTATATTAGATTTGATCTATATACATGTATGCTTCATATTCTTAGAAAAGCTTATTTTGATAACATATTCATGTATTTGGGTTTTGTATTTAAACAAACTTATTTTCGGATTTTATGTCAAAAATATAGATATATATCTTTTTATGTAAATTGGATTATATCCATATACAACAAGCTTAAAAGTTGTTTGAATATTATGTTTTTGTATTTGGATGTATTTTGAAGAAATCGGATTTCCAATTCAAAAACTAAGTTTTGGAAAATACGAATTTTGGTTTTTGGCAAAATTTCTAAGTTACAAAAATAGTTCAAAATGTTTGTAACATGGTTTGATTTTACTCAAACATGTTTGTATATCAAAGTATTATATTGAAACTATTTTTGTGAATTTTTAGAGATTTTATGGGATTTATTTGTTAATTAAAAACCCAAGTTTTAAATCCTATAATTAGCCCTGCCAGGCTCTGGCGGTCGACCGGGCCGGTCGACCGGACCCAGAGTCGGTCGACCGGACCGGTCGACCGACGTGCACAAGGACGTGCATATGGCCAGCCACTTAGGCCGGTCGACTAAGCGGTCGACCGACTGCAAGTGCCCCACTCTCGGGTGGGGGCGGTCGACCGAACGGTCGACCGGCCAGAGAGCAATTGCTCTCTGGATCTGGCACGGTGGACCGGGCGGTCGACTTGCAGGCTCAGCGGTCATATTTTTGACCGTTGGCCGGTCGACCGGAAGGCCAATCTGGGCCTTGTCAGCTGCCAACGGGCAGATTTTGTAATGGGTTATAAATACCCCATTTGAGAGCTATTTTTGAAGAAGTTTTGAAGAGCCAAAATTTTGATCTTCTCTAGTGTTTTAAGGGCAAGTTTTTCAAAAGAGTTTTTGGGTTTAAAAGATCAATCTTCATTTGTTTTTAAAGTGTTTGTTAATTCAAAGAAAATAGTCTTTTGGAATTTGTTTTTGGTCTAAAAATTCTATATCTATTTGGAGATTTTCCCAAGTGATTTTCTTTGTTCAAAACACTTCGTTTTCTCACACTTGAGCTTATCATTCTATCCTCTCTATGAATCTTTGTTTTGTGGGAAAAGAAATTGTTTTGTGGTCTTTTGATCACTAAGTTGTAAACCCTCCTACTTTGTGTTATCCCTCTTGTGTAGAGGTTATTTTTAGAGTGGTGGCTTTGCGCCCTATCCCTCTAGTGAGAGGTTGATTGGTTGGCTTTGTGTCCATCCCTCATTTGTGAGGTGAATTTGTGTTTGAGTGGCTTTGTGCCTAGCCTCTAAGTGTTGAGGTTGTGTTGTAATTGAGAGAGGAGTTGTGTACTCCAAATTGTAATTGCCCCAATCATCATTGGAGGTTTCCCTGTGTGGAAGTCTTGTGTGGACGAGATTAGTGAAAATCCTTCTGTGTGAAGGCGGGGACGAAGAGTTGTGTGCTCGAACCTCGAAACATATCCGTGTGTTTGCGATTTATCCACTTTCTCTAACTCTCTCTATTACTTTGAGCATTGCATCATATTGCCATATCATATATATGCTTGTGTTGTTTGTGCGTGCCTCACTTGTGTTTAACCACGAGAGCATCATATAGCACCTCAACTCTTATTCAGAGGAATCAAGAGGAGTTAGTCCAGAGCCCTTCACCGGGAATTCGGCTACACTCGTTGGTTACATTGAGTGTGTTGCAATTTAGTTTTTAATTTTCGCATTTTGCTCATTAGATTAGCCGTAAACCTATTCACCCC
Source organism: Agave tequilana (assembly GCA_038442645.1). NCBI lineage: Eukaryota > Viridiplantae > Streptophyta > Magnoliopsida > Asparagales > Asparagaceae > Agave > Agave tequilana. Next base: position 9,391 of record JAVJIF010015408.1, read on the forward strand.
CCTCTAGGTGTACTTACAATTGGTATCAGAGCCTACGCTCCTGATATTAGGTTTAATCACCTAGGAGTGTGATCTTAGTTTTGCTAATCTATCATTTGCATTTGCATTTGCACACATATAGTTTGCACTCATGGATAGCCCTCCCATGTTTGATATCTCTAGACTTGATATATGGAAGGTTATGATGAGTTGTCATTTAAAAGCCCTAGGATATAAAGTTTACCTTGCCATCACTAAGGAATCCTACCTTAGTGATAGCAAGCATATAGAGGCCAATGCACTAGCCCTAAATGCACTTAGAGCATCTCTTGATAAAAAATATTTACATGTGTTTTCTCACTATGACTCCGCTTTTGCAGTATGGAACATTTTGACATCTCCTGAGCTACCAACGCTTATCAATAAGAAGAGGAAATCTAGTCGAGACGAGTCCGACGAACGTTGCTTCATGGTCCAAGGGAATGACTCCCTTGAGGTACTCTCGGACACTCAACTAGATGCTAGTACTAGTTCATATTACAATGAGTATATGGATGCACAAGTCTTAAATGATGAACTTGCTAAAAATTGTGAAAATTTGATTTCAAAATACAAACTTTTGAAAAAGGATAGTCTTGATTTAAAAGAAGAAAATAAAAATTTATCTTCTAGACTTGAGATTGCTTTGCAAGAGAGGGATGAGATTTCAAGTGAACTTGACTCACTTAAATTCCAACTTGAACTTGCCTTAAATGAAAACAAGATTTTGAAAAGTAAAAATGATTGTGAAAATGTTTTGAAGAAAAATGAGGATTTAACTTCAAAATTTTATTTTGTGTTAAAAGAGAATAATTCTTTAAAAACAAAATTGATTTGATTTCACAAGAATTAGAAGATTGTTTAAAGAAAAATGTTTCTTTGAAAAATGATTTGTCTACACATGTTTGCCATGCTATTGTAGCTTCACCATCTAGCTCATCTATTGCATGCACCTCTTCTAAAATTGAAAATGATATATCTATGCTTAAGAAGAGTATTGATTGTTTGGGCTCCACTTTGAGCCATTGTGCTTTGAACCACTCACGGTTGGAATCTATGTTTCGAAAGAAATACGTTCCTCTTTTGCATGCACACAAACCATGGCATACACATGCTTCTCACGTTCACTCCCATAACACGATGTATGCTCATGTGTACACATGTACACATTGTGGGCGTAAGGGCCACCTTGCTAAATTTTGCTATGATAAGATACATGATGTAAATTTAGCAACTAAATTTGTTTGGGTTAGGAAAGGAGCTAACCCCCATGGACCCAAAAGAGTATGGGTACCAAAATCTGCCCCTATGCTATTTGATGTAGGTGTGGACTCTCGCTTGACGTGAGAGCAATGGTACCTTGAGGTGGATGCATTCCGAGCTTAAAGAGGACTATTTGGATGCATCATTTTCAAGGAGAGTTTGGTGGAGGACCACCTTGTTTTGGAGATAAGGAGAGTTGCCTTCATGGTTTTGGTAAATATCTCTTACTCCTTATTTATATTTGCATATTTTTAGATCATTCATTTATAGCATGTCTTGTTTTAATGTTCATTGTGCCATATTCCATGTTTATTAGTCCTATGACATGCATGATTAGTATTTGAGACACCCATGTTTATATGGACCCATATTTAGTGTTCTCACTTTAGTTTAACTAATGTGTATGTCCTAGTTCTAATGCATGTTCATATACATAATGATCATATGAGTTTTGTTTTGATTTCTATGCTTCATGTGTTGATTACATGTTTAAATGTTAGTTTTCATTAAAACTTAGGTATATACTTGTACAACTTGTAAGCGACAAATAGATTATTATATGTTTGTGCTTGAACGCTCATTTGTACTCATTAGATGTACTAGTATAGCTTAGCTTTGATGATTCATGCATTTGACTTGTATTCCCATATTGTACATGTTTTTCATGTTTATATGTTTAGCTTCATGTATATGCCTATTTTGTCAAAACTTAAGATATACATGTATACCCCTTTGAGTCTTTTTCCTTTCATGCAAATCTTTATTATGGACTCAATTGTGTTTAGGGATATGTATGTATACTTCTAGTTTAGACAAAACATACATATACCTTGAAGCATATTTACCTTTGATGATTTTCATATTTTGATAAGAAATTTCATAATTGAGCTAAATTGACTATTTTCATGATTACGTTTTTCACGTAACTTGTACACTCATATTATTTGATATTTTCTCATGATTTTGTTTTCATGAGTATTATATGTGCCTTATTGATTTTGAGTGTTTGGTGATCATGTGATTTACATGTTTTTCATGAAATATGTTTTTGTTTTATTCCGTGCTTGAAGGATTTCACACTAGTTTACAAATTTTTCATATAACTAGTTTGTATTCTTCATTATGGTAGATCTTTTCAAACATACTATATTTTTAAACTTATTTTTGAAAACCCCTATCCATCTAAGGGCGGTTGGTTAAGCGACCATGCCTTGTATGCTTATTATTGAAAATCTATTTAAACATGTGCATGAAATGGGTGGTAGGAAGTATGAGTTATACACTTGATCTTATTATGTTTTCAATTGGTATCATTGGATCTTTTCAATTGGTATCAGTATTGACATTCATTTTTATATACTCATATATGTTTTTTTATATCTGTATGCTTACACTTCAAATAGTATCAATTTTGATTGGTATTCAATTTTTCATACTTATATATATGCTTTATTTGTGCTTACTATATCTCTATATCTTTGAGCACAAATTTTGGTTATGCTAAGCTTGATTTCTTCAATGATTATTATATTTCAATTGATATATTTCAATTAGTATCTTATACAAGTTTATGCATCATTTTGTTTGGTACTTCATAAAGGGGAAGAAAATTCATATTTCACCTTTCAATTGGTTTTTGTTATTTTACTTCCACACTTTATGTTGAAAAATGATTGAAAAATGATATTGATTTTTTTTTTTGGTATCATATGCTCCTAATGAAAAATTAATTTCAATTGGTACTAATCTTTACAATCGATATCAAGATTATCTATATGATATCAAAATTTTTGGTTAAAATCTTCAAAATGATTTATTTACTTACAATTGGTATTTAAATTTATAATAAAAACATTTATTTTATGTACTTTCAATTGGTATGTTTTATTTTAAATTGATATCATGATGCACTAAATTGATATATTTTTTTCAATTGGTATCAAAATGTTTTGTTTTGATTTCACCCCTTATTAATATTTTTTTGTTTAAGACAAAAAAGGGAGAGAACATTGTTTTATTGTTTTCTTTGACCCCTTTGTTGATTATTGACAAAAAGGGGAGAAGTATTTGAGTTTATATGCATGTTTATTGTTTATTTGTAAGTTTATATCAAAGTTTGTTTCATATTGATAACAAGAAAGTTTGTTTTATGTTTTGATGTTTTGTTGATATTGGTATCAAGAGAACATACTTTGTTGTTTTGATTTATTGATATCAAGAACTTTTGTTAAATTTTTATTATTGGTATCAAGAGCTTTTATTGATTATCTTTCAGTTAGTATCAAGAATTTTTTATTGATTGGTATCAAGAGCCTTTATTGCTCTTATTGATAAAGTTTTCAAATTGAAATTTTTATTGGTATCAAGAGCAATTATTTAAGAACATGTTTATTTTAAAAAAAGAAAAATGAATTTATTTTAAAATTTTGGTATCAAGAGCATGTTCATTTCATTGTTTTATGCATGTTGATGCATATTCATGTTTAGTATTCATTGCATATATTTATTGTTTATTGCTATGCATGAGATAAGGGGGAGTTTCTTTGAAGCTTAACTTTAATCCATGCATATATAACTTCATGAGTTTTGTCATCATCAAAAAGGGGAGATTGTTGGCCCAGAGGCCTTCCACTCTAGTTTTGATGATGATTAACTCATGTAGTTATAGTTTACTAATAATCTTGTGATGTTTAGTTTCAGATACTTAACCAAGATATTAGTAGGTGATTAGCTTCAACAAAGGTATTTTGGAGCTTTCACATGGTGATTCAAGAGCCCGAGCGTCAAGTTCATATCTAGCACTCGTTGGAGTCAAGCTCGGTGGATCACGTTTGGATCGAGTCGACTTAGAGACGGCGCTCTACAAGTAGACTTTGGTACATTGTTTAGTTTATAGTTTAGATCCATTGTTAAAGATTAGATAGTGTGATATGCTCAAGTTCACAACACACACACGTTTCATGTTTATTGATTTTCGGTTTTCGGTTTAACCGATCTTGGTTTTCATGAATAGATAGAATCAAAACAAATTTACATGGTTTAATGTATATTAGATTTGATCTATATACATGTATGCTTCATATTCTTAGAAAAGCTTATTTTGATAACCTATTCATGTATTTGGGTTTTGTATTTAAACAAAACTTATTTTCAGATTTTATGTCAAAAACATTGATATATATCTTTTTATGTATATTGGATTATATCCATATAGAACATGCTTAAAAGTTGTTTGAATATCATGTTTTTGTATTTGGATGTGTTTTGAAAAAATCGGATTTCCAATTCAAAATCTAAGTTTTGGAAAATACGGATTTTGGTTTTCGGCAAAATTTCTAAGTTACAAAAATAGTTCAAAATATTTGTAACATGGTTTGATTTTACTCAAATATGTTTGTATATCAAAGTATTATACTGAAATTATTTTTGTGGATTTTTAGAGATTTTATGGGATTTATTTGTAATTAAAAGCCCAAGTTTTAAATCCTATAATTAGCCCTGCCAGGCTCTGGCGGTCGACCGGGGCGTCGACCGGACCCAGAGACGTGCACATGGCTAGCCACTTAGGGCGGTCGACCGACTGCAAGTGCCCCACTCTCGAGTGGTGGCGGTCGACCGAGCGGTCGACCGTGAGGCTTGGCCCGGTCGACCGAGCGGTCGACCGGCCAGAGAGCAATTGCTCTCTGGATCTGGCACGGTCGACCGGTGGTCGACCGGCAGGCTCAACGGTCATATTTTTGACCGTTGGCCGGTCGACCGGCCGGACGACCGGAAGGCCTATCTGGGCCTTGTCAGCTGCCAACGGGCAGATTTTGTAATGGGCTATAAATACCCCATTTGAGAGCTGTTTTTGAAGAAGTTTTGAAGAACCAAAATTCTGATCTTCTCTAGTGTTTTAAGAGCAAGTTTTTCAAAAGAATTTTTGAGTTTAAAAGATCAATCTTCATTTGTTTTTAAAGTGTTTGTTAATTCAAAGTTTATTTTTGGTCTAAAAATTCTAAATCTATTTGGATATTTTCCCAAGTGATTTTCTTTGTTCAAAACACTTTGTTTTCTCACACTTGAGCTTATCATTCTATCCTCTCTATAGGATCTTTGTTTTGTGGGAAAAGAAATTGGTTTGTGGTCTTTTGATCACTAAGTTGTAAACCCTCCTACTTTGTGTTATCCCTCTGTGTAGAGGTTGATTTTTGGAGTGGTGGCTTTGTGCCCTATCCCTCTAGTGAGAGGTTGATTGGTTGGCTTTGTACCCATCCCTCATTTGTGAGGTGGATTTGTGTTTGGGTGGCTTTATGCCTAGCCTCTAAGTGTAGAGGTTGTATTGTAATTGAGAGAGGAGTTGTGTACTCCAAATTGTAATTGCCCCAAATCCTCATTGGAGGCTTCCCTGTGTGGGAAGTCCTGTGTGACGAGATTAGTGGAAATCCTTCTGTGTGCTCGAACCTTGAAATATATCCATGTATTTGTGATTGGTCCACTTTCTCTAACTCTCTCTATTACTTTGAGCATTGCATCATATTGCCATATCATATATATGCTTGTATTGTTTGTGTGTGCCTCACTTGTGTTTAACCACGAGAGCTTCATATAGTACCTCAACTCTTATTCAGAGGAATCAAGAGGAGTTAGTCCAGAGCCCTTCACCGGAAATTCGGCTACATTCGTTGGTTACATTAAGTGTGTTGCAATTTAGTTTTTAATTTCCGCATTTTGTTCATTAGATTAGTCGTACACCTATTCACCCCTCCTCTAGGTGTACTTACAGGTTTGGTGTTAATGGGTTTAGGATCCATACACGGGGAGAGAGGAACAAGGGAGAGAGGGCAGCGGGCTGCCCTCACCAACCTGTCACCGATGGAGGTTCCACCAGGCCGCCGGCGACAATCTGGACGGAGCAACGGCGAGGGGGGAGAGAGAAAGAAAGAAAAGGAGAGAGAAAAACAAAGGCAGAGAGAAGGAGAAAAAGAAAAAGAAGAAGAGGAGGAGGAGGAAGGAAAGAGGGAGGGGTGGTGACTGGGCGACAGCCGGGGTCAGGGACAGCGGCGGCGGTCGCCATGGCCGCCGCCAACGGTGGGATGCAGGTATAGTAAAAATAAAGGGGGAGAGAGAGTATGTAAGTGAGGAGAGAGAGAGAGAGTTAAAAAGAGATAGTTAGAGAGAGTAGAATAGATAGAGAGAGGCTTAGGAGAAGGAGGGCCTACTGGCCAGCTGGGCTTGGCCAGCGACCGACGACCGGCTAGGCTTCGGTTCGGCAGAGAGAGGGTGAGGAAACAGAGAGGGAGAGAAAGTAAGATCGAGAGAAAGTGATAGGAGGGAGGGGGAGGGAGAGTTATAAGAGAGAGAAACTAGGAGTGATAGAAAAAGAGATAGGAAAGGACGTGGGTGTATGGCGGTGGCTTCAGGGGAAGAACGAAAAGAATTGGGGGAGAAGAATAGAGAATTGAATAAATTAATATTATTTAATTAATATTTTAATTGGGTCAAAAGTTGACTAGTTCAAAACGGTTCCCAAAAACTCTATAAAATAGGAAATATTAACTGGAGGACTAATGTGAAATCAGATGTAAGAAATTCTGTCTATTTTTCAAGTTAAAAATCCTGGAATGTATCAGCGATACCGGTCGACACAGGTTCGGTCAGATTTTTGATAAATTCAGAAAAATCTCCAAAAATATGTTAAAGTGAAAAATATGATTTTGAAGAATAATTTGAAAACAAATTCTTGAAATTCAACTTCATTTGTGAATTAAAAGTTATAGAGACAGTTATCGGTATCGGTCAACAACGAATTCGTAGACTTTCCAAAATAATCCAAAAAATTTTTAGAAAATTCTAAAAATCTAAATTATTAGAAATAATATCTGAAACTGAAACTGGTTTAGTCTGACTACCAAGAAGGTCAAGCCAATTTGTACGTCATATCGAGTACTAATACTGTGACACATACATATAGAGCGGGAGGGTTACAACCATCCTATGCCAAATTCCTTAAAGACACGTGTACCAAGAAGAGAAAGACTAATATGCCCAAGAAAGTTTTCTTAGCCACTAATATTAGTGAAGCTACTGTCTGGCCCGATCCTTATCAAGTATAAAAATCCAGGTTGTCCTACCATTTCTTACACAATAGGATAGACTGAAATCATTCGTGTACTCCTTAATTTAAAAGCAAATATCAATTTGCTCCCCTTCTCAGTATACCAGTAACTCGGGTTGGGCAAGCTTAGTCTGACCCGAGTTATCATCTAATTGGATGACCGGTCAGTGAAAGTTCCTAAGGAAAAAATAACTGATATCCTTATCCAAGTTGGGAAATATTTCTACCCCATAGATTTCATTATTCTTGAGACCGAACTAGTGTCAAATCCTTGGTCTCAAACTTCTGTCATCCTAGGGAGCATGTTCCTTACTACTGCCAATGCAATCATCAATTATAGGTAAGCGTTCACTAATATTGCATATATATTGTCATACTTTCACATTTTTATTATAATAAAACTCTGTTATTTAACCAATTTTAATGTCTAATGGTGTGTAGGATAATTAATGGAGAAAGAGATGAAATGGTCCAAATTACCCAAACTAATTCGAATTAATTAGGATTTATTTGGTTAGCTGGAAGAATCAACGGGATAATTGCAATCCCAGAAGCCTAGAGGAGATTCCATCCATATACAAGGGGATATTTAAAGGGGAATCAACATACGCAAAAGATTTGGCCCAACAGCTAGATCCAAGTCGCGCAAACGTGGCTTTGGCCGCGTTAGCGCGACCTGATCATGGCCGTTGGGCTAGCGATTTGGTCCTATCTCTATACATGCTCTTCCCTCTCCATTTCTCATATAAATACCATCAGTTCTGAAGGTAGACGGACACCAGAAAGTAGAGAGCTAGGTCTAGGATTTTGTTTCTAGTTTAACTTAGGATTTTTCTTTTTCCAATGTAATTTATTGTTTTCATTATAGCTTAGGTTAAAGAAGTTTCATGAGTAAAAGAGAGAGGGAGTTGTGTTAAGAGTGACTGTTAATATATTTTTTCTCTTTTTCTTCATTGTTACTCAATTTAATCAATCGTAGTTTTTATGTTAGTTTTCTTTTCTTTTTACTTCATCTAGTCTTTTTCACTTGTTTGGAATACAATCCCTGTGAATCTAACAACATCGGAATAGCCTTGCTCCTGCAAGTGCCAACAATGGCTCATGATGATGAATCTACTTTTATTTCCATATCATTTCATGCTTAAATGTAATGATTTTTGATGATGTAATGCATAGTTGAAGTGAATCTCTTCTTATGGATCGCCTTCCAGTAAAGCTCGGTAAGTTGCTAAAGATCCAAGGTGAGTTAAGCTTCAATAGGTAAGTATACTAGTAAGAACACTCAAAAGATTCTAGCAATATTAACTTACTTTTCTTTTAATTTCTTTCAAAAACCAACTTCTAAATAACACTTTCTTCTTCTATTTTCTTCTTTATTCTTTTGATTTTTCCTCTTCTATCTTAACTTAGTATTCTTTTCTTTTCTTTTTTTCTTTTCTTTTCAAAACTAAGAAGAAACTTTTAAACGAATTTTTAGTAAACTTAAAAAGAATACCAAAATGCTTCTATCGCTTTCCCTCTTTGTGGATCATGACTCGCATAGCCACTTGCTATAGCAGTAGTATTGAGTAAATTAGCACATCTTAATTTATCATTTTTAAACTTTATTTTTCTGCGCAGGTTCCACCTCGATCAAATTTTGGTGCCATTGTCGAGAAGGGACGGTAATTCTTTTTAATTTACTTAACCGTTAATACTTCTTCTCTGTTTTTATGTACAAGAAAATTGGGAAAACTACATTTACAGTATATAAATAGCAGCACTGTGCTTTTGCTCTAGAAAGAATAGCACAGTTGCTCTCTGCATTGCGGCGAAAATGCATCCAAAGCTGCGTTTGCGCGGCATTCAGAGTGAACTACTTACTCTGTTTGGTTGCAGGCTGCTTGAGATTCAAGGATATAACTTCTGCGTCTTTTAGTTTTCCCGTTTAGCTTACTGTGCACACTTTTTTAAACTCAATAATAACTTGGTTGTTTGTAAAAGTTAAAAAAAGAGAATAGACTTTGCATTCTAGGGCATTTGTCTATTTTGTTATATTTTTATTACTCGAAGAGTGCTGGAGTAAAGATACGTATGCATAGCATGTAGCATTAGGAACACATTTTGGGTGATATATTGCTTAAATGTATTTATTTTCTATATACTTGCATACGCACACTAAAAAGACAAAGGGCATAACCCGTTAAACAACATAAGGTGGGAGAATTATTACCCTTTCTTATTCCACAAACTATCCCCTCATTCACTAACCCAATTCCTACATAAATTGAGTAGATGTTGGCCCTAGTGATATCTCGGGCTCAATAGGAGATTGATCTCAGGAGGAAGTTGTTAGAGTATAACTCAGGCCAAATCGGTTTTTAAGGTTGGGGATTAAAAGGAAAGATCACATAAAACCAGTGGTTTGGCATAACTAAGGTTTGTTGCTCTGTATGGATACCTCCTACTGCGTTTTGCCCCTATCTTATCGATTAACCTGTGGTCAGGTTGCTGCAATATACCTCTCTTGGATAGTCAACTAGTTAGAAGTCGTCTTGATGTCAGGTCTACCTTAACATCGGATAGATTTTTTTTATTTTTATTTATTTATTTTTGTTTATTTTGATTTTCTTTTTCTGTGAATGGATCATCACAATAATTTTTCCCATAATAGCATGAATCCATATTTCATCCCGACTTCTTTTAACTCGGATATCACCAACCTGGCATTGCATAATTTTACCAACAAAGTATACCAGATTCATTTTATCCAACTCAACATATGCCCCAATTCTAGAATTATAATTAAGATTGGAATAATCATCTCCAATCATCATTGAGTCAGTGAGGATACAATTCCTCCGAGTCATATGGTCAACCACCTTACCAAATTCAATTTCTTATGCTCCATTTCAAGATCAACTGATAGAAGAAAAATCTGAGTTAGAAAAAAGTATAGATGCTTTACATGAGTCCGAGCGACAATTTCAAAATCTGATGGACTCACAATTTCCTAAAACTTCCAAATCTAAGATCCTTACCCTATTTTCCAAGTTTTACAACAACAAGAAGAATTGCTTGACTTAGAAAAGAGTTCAGAAGTCTTGATTCAGATTAAAAATGATTTCATCAATAAGGCTGAATTTGATCAGTTATGTAACCCAATAATTGATAGGAATGAGAAAACTCAACCTAACACATTTTCAACCATTCCTGAGTTTTCTAGCCATATTGATATGACCCAAGAATCATGTTGTGTTGGTAGCTATAATCAAGATTCAATTTCATCACACCACCTTGAACTTGATTAATACCAAACCATTGACAAATTGGCAAGTTTTCACTTCAGTGAGATTGAATTTGAACATGAATGTTACTCTGATTCCTAACTTTGTGATTCAGTTTGAATTTTTGAATCTATGCTGATTTTGGTATCCTTACTCGATTTGGACCCAATTCATTAGCCGACACTGATTCTTGTACCTATAAATTTAGAACATTAACCACAAATTTTGAATAGTCATATTCCGTTGATGGGAAATTCATGTGAATTTCAATTCTTTGATTTGAACTCAACTCTTGAATCAAAACTGACTCTCAGACCTAAACTTGATTTAAGTCATATTCTTGAGTCAATATTGGTTCCTGTACCTTTCGCTTTTGAGCCCAAATCAACTACTCCACCGAGTTACATTCCAATGTTGGACCAAATATCGCCATTATGACTCCGAGATGATATTCCAAGATTGGTCATATAACTGAGATAAGATTCTTGTTTGGATCTTGCATGATCCTAATCAAATTGGAGATAATAAAAATATAAATAGAAAAGAGGTCAAATGTGGGTTCCACCAACCACCACATTATGTAAATTGGGCAGCAACGCTTACACCAATCAGACCACCACTGGAACCACCACCTTGAGGTAACATTTCTCCTTCTCTTTCTTCTTTTACATGCATATAAGCATTCATTCATACATTGAGAATAATGCATAAGATAGGTGTGGGGGAGGGTTCTAACATAGGTTTTCTTCTTTTTTCTTCCATTTTATAAAAAATATTCTTTTCTTTTAAAACATTTTGAAAAGAGAAATAATATTTTGACTTATTTTAATAGGAAATTAAGTTTTTTTTAAGAAATAGAAAATTATAATTAGAATTTTTTATACTTAGTCAAAATAAGATTATTTGTTTGATTCTAGGTTTTGAAAGAAAAATTGAAAAGTAATTTAGTCTTAATTTTTACCTTGATGAAATATGCATTCTTTATATACTTAGAAACTTAGGATTCAAAATAAATATTCTTGTACCTTATAAAAAAAGATAAAAAATCTATATATATATATATATATATATATATATATATATATATATATATATAGACACATACACACGCACTAAAAATCCTCTGATTAAGCTTGGTAATTGTGCCTTATAAAGCATAAGTATTCACGCCTAAAAGTGGTTCATGTCATAAATAAAATCCTTAGTTTTATGATCCTATTTGCTGAAGAAAAATAAATCCTGGGGGTGTTTTCCTCACCCAGTTCTCTAAGACCATCCACTTTGGGAGTCACTGACCTAAGGCTCGTTACATGGACGAATTAGAAAGCCTAATAGAACTAAGGGATATTACTGCTATAAAATATAAATGAGGCATAAGAGTTGGAGTTGAAGAATCCCGAGTAAAATATTTGATTGAGATTTTCCTGCACACAAAATAAAGAATATTAAATTTAAGAATTAAAGATGTGCAAGGTGCTCAATTCTAATCCGCGGTAGCAATGGCTATGCGGGTCGTGATCCTCAGGGAGGGACTAGCGATGGAAGCTTTGTCAATAAGTTATCTCTAAAGTTTTTTTATTAATTTAAAGTTAAGTTAGAAAGAAAGAAGATGGAGAAAAAGAAGTGATATTTACAATGAAAGTGAGGAAAAGAATTTGGAAAGATGGAGATGGTGATCTAAACTAAAGAAATAAAAGAGAAAAAACTAAAAGCTATACATACCTACCTCTTCAGTCTGCTTACCGTTGAACCGTTGCGACGACTTACCTTTTCTTGGAAGGCATACAAGTATGGCGTATAGGATCGTCCACCTTCGCGATCTACACTACGAAAAGAAAAGACTGGCAAGCGACGGCTTGTTCATCTCCATAGGCCATCAAGGGCTCTTCTTCGGCGAAGCAGTCTTGAAGCGATCGGTTATCACGGTTTGCAAGACATCAGAGAGAATCAATGGAAGAAAACAAGAACAAAAGAACAAAATAATAAAAGAACAAAACGAGCCTCGAGTCGATTTATTTGACAATGGAAGAAAAGCAAAACTTACACCGATTGTCACCCTCAGCACAAGTAGATCTCCTTCCTCCATGAGAACATCCTCTCCTCTCAGTTTACAAAAAATAAAAATTACAAAAAAGAGAAGAAAACCTAAACTAGAAGAAAGCCTAAAAACCCTAATTTTTGGCCCTGTACTGCGCTGGACGCCTTTCTCGGTTGCACTGCAGGGGTATTTATAGGTGCAGAAGGAGATAGAGTCCCAACACAACTCTCCCACGAAAACTGATCCCCAGACTCGTCCTGTTTGCCGCGGAAACGCGGCTTAGGCCGCGTTTCCGCGGCCAAAGTGTGGCGGCTGGCCACGCGCTTTGGCGCCTGGCTTCCCCTGGTCCGTCCATCTAGGCGTTTGCTTCTGGAAGCTGCATCTCGACTCTTGATTTTGGGATTTCGAGATAACTTGGGAAGCAAGTTACCTAGATCCCAAATCTTCCCATATCTTTTAAACGAAATTTTCTATCCTTCTTTGGCTTTTATCCACATCCTGCTAGTGTTTAGGGTTGAATAGAAGTCTATCCTTCCCTTTCTTTGTATTTGCAACTTTTGCCCTTAGTATTTGCAATTTTGGCAATTGATATTTGCAACTTTTACATTGGGCTTGAATATGGGCTTTTGGGCTTCTTTTTGAGGCTTTATTCTTTTATTTTTATTTCTCAAGGCCTACACACAATAAATCATAAAATATTAGTAAATGTGCAAAATTATATGAATAAATATGAAAATGTGATGGAAAATGTAATGATAAAAATGCACTTTTTACTACCAATCACACCCCCACACTTATCTTTTTGCTCGTCCTCGAGTAAAAATCAAAGAAAAAGAAAAAGAAAACCTAATCTAACTAACTCACTTTCGTAGGAATCACGGTTGCACTTAGCACGTGCAACAAGCCGTTAAACCCCTAGGTTACCCTAGAGGACGAGTGTTGTCTCGTGAGGGTTTTCAGCGGATTGCACCCACAAAATCCATAAAAAAGGAAAATATTTGAAATACTTTTGAAGAGACTAAGTAATCTATAAGTTTTTAGGATCCTCATTTTTATTCATTCTTAACTTAGTCTTTATAAAGTAAATTGTTTTCATTTTAAGTATGGATCAAAATTGAATTTTTGTATAGTCTTTTTCGTTACCAAAAATCATATGCATCCTTATGAATTTTTACTAGAAATTCCTTAACTTGGACTCTCATGCCTCTTTATTTGTTCAAAATTTTTTTTTAATATGTATAACTCATCTAATTTTCTTTCGTATAAGCATCAAGGCTTCTTGAGGCCCTCATACATAACTAATTGACTATTAGATGTGTTAGTACATATAAAAGTAATTTTTCTTAGTTTAGACTTTCTAATCCACCCATGTAGCGAACTTAAAGTCGGTGGCTCCCAAACCAGTCGACTTTAGGGCACCAGGTGAGAAAACACCCCACGGACTCAAATTCGAGTGAACTAGGCCACAAAACTAAGGACGTTTATTTTTAAACTCACCTTTAGGCGTGAATACTTATGCTTCTTGAGGCACATGTATCTAGCTTAATTAGTGATTGATTTTTTTTATTTTTTTTTTAATATATGAGGCACAAGGGTCTTTGTCTTAGAATCCTAGATATGCATTAGGTATGCATATTTCATTAAGGTAAAAATCAAGACTAATTACTTATTCAATTTTTCCTCCTATACCTAAAAATTCAACAATTTATTTATTTTGACCAAGTTTTTAGAAATCCTAATCATGATTTTCCTAATTCTTAGATTAACTTAGATTTCTTTCAAAAGATAAGTCAAAATATTGTCCTTTTTATAAGTTTTTTTTTAAGCAAATTTTTGTTAGTTTCTACCTATGTTAGTATGTTAGTAAAGCCTCCCCCACACTTATCTCATGCATTGTCCTCAATGTATGAATGAATGCATATATGCATGAAAAAGAAGAAGGGAAGGCAGAAGTTACCTCAAGGTGGTGGTTCCGGTGGTGGTCTAATTGGTCCACGAAATGCGGCCCAATCTACTTTTTTGGAATTTGGGGGAACCCACCAGAAATTACTCTAATATAACCCACTAAAAAGATGTGTTCATTAAGGATTTTTATTAAATAGTTGACCCCATCTAATTCCCAAATTCCATAACTGATTTCGGAGTCAAATTTGTCAACCGTCTTGTCCCAGAATGGAGTGTGAAAAGATGGAATGATTGACTTGGACGTCATAGGTACAGGAACGAATACCGACTCAGGAAAGAAACTTAAATCAAGTAAGGGTTCAGGAGTCGGGCTAAGTTCAGGAAGTGGGTCCAAGTCAATAAGTTGAAGCTCAAGTCCACAATAATCTTCCCACAATGGAATGCGACTCAATATTGGTGATTCAAGTTCAGGAATGATAGGTGTGGGTATCAAGACTGACTCTAAAAGATTACCTAAGTCGGGTAACAAAACAGGAGTCTATAATGATTCGGGAATTTGAACTTGATCACAAATTTGAGAATCTAGGTCACATATCTCATTGGGTTCAATTTCATAAAAATGAGAACTTGCCAATTTATCCATGGGACTTTCAAAATTGCAAAATTGGTCAAGTTCAATATGATCATCAAAATGGGTGATTCAATTTCATGATGAATTGGAACAGGATCCAATGTTGACTTGGGAAAAGTGAAATCAGGTCGAGACACCGGAGTCATTATTGAATCAGGAAGTAAATTTGAATCACCAAGTGGGAGATCAGGATCATATTCAGCTCAAGTTCTATTTCAGGAAAGGAATAACTTGCCAAACTATCAATTAGAGTTTCGGCAAGCTCAAATGATGGTCCTGAATTAGAATCTTGTTGTCCAAAGCAACGTGGTTCGTCGGCTCTAAGAGAGTAGTCAGCGAAAGCAGAATTGGCCGGACGGCGAGAACGTAAAGATTGAACCATCAGATCTATTTCATGATCACGGGCTAATCTAGCCTGAGTCATGGCTTTAAGCATCCTTTCATAGTCGATAGGTGCATCATTTTGTGATTGGACTTGAAAGGATGAAGTGTAATCGTGATGAAGTTGTGAGTCGGTGGACTCACGCATAATCATGTCTGCGATTGATGGTAATTGTTGCTTGGACTCATGCATACTCATCATTTCCTGGATAGATGGTAGTCTATTCTGACTGGGTGAATCTGAGTATGAATCTTGGGAATATTGTGGACAAGGTGGAGACGGAGGACAAGTCGGTTGAAAATTGGACTCGGGGGAATCGAAACCCCATGAACTCTGTGAAGAGTTGAAATTGTTATGGAAATTATGGTCATAAGATGGGGGCATGGGTTATATACATTCGGATAAGACCATTCCGGCACACTAGGTTGGTCAAAGTTATGATATGCCGGGTTGGTAATATCCAAAAAAGAGTTAGGTGTGTAATATGGATTAAAATTGGAAAAATTATTATTATATGCCATATCACACAAACACAAACAAAGAAAAAGAAAACAAACAAATAAACAAACAAAAAGAAAAAAAAATTCTATCCTACGTTAGGGTAGACTTATGACCTAGACGACTCCAAACTGGTTAGACTGTCCACGGGAGGTAGGGTGTAGACTTTGACCACAAGTTAATCAGCCAGGTCAGGGCAAGATTGGTGGGAGGTTTTCCATCAAAGACGTTCCTTAATTAAATAACCACCAATTTTCGGGCTTTCGACCCTCAATCCCCTTCCTAGACACTGATTTGACAGGAGTCAATTTTCAGCACTGTTCCCCTTAGGATAATCTCCTAATTGAGTCCGAGATGTCCCTAGGGCCAACGTCTACTTATTTTTAGTTAGGCTTGGGTTAGTGAGTGCTTGGAATATGATTTTTGGGCCAAGGAAGGGTGATTAAATCCCCACCTTATCTTGTTAATGGGTTATACCCTTAGAATAAATTTGTGCAAGTGTACAAAATATGTAAATAAGATTCACTCAAAGCATCAACCAAGAGATGAGTCCTATTCTACATGCAATGCGAACGTACCTTGCTCCAGCACTCTTCAACAATAAAATAAAGGAATTAAAAAGACACGTGCCTAATATGCAAATGTCTAATCAATTTTTATCTTTATCAACAAATATTTTACTGTTGGTTAATTAGCAGTGTACAGGTTTATCACAGAACAAATTGGAACAGAGCAGAAAACAAATCTTGCAATTTTTAGCAACCTGCAGAAAGATATGTCAGTAATTCTCTACTCTTGCCGCGGACCTGTGGCAAAGAAGTAGGCTCTGCTGCTCTGCCTTCGAGGGCAGAGGCACAGAGTTGCTATATGTCCAATTCTGTTGTTGTTTTTCTGTTCTCCAAACCTGCAAACAGAAAAGAATAAAAGAATTAGTTAATAATTTTTTTATTATTAGAGAATAACTTACCGTCCCTCCCCGGCAACGGCGCCAAAATTTTGATTGAGATTTTTCTGCACACAAATAAAGAATATTAAATTTAAGAATTAAAGATGTGCAAGGTGCTCAATTCTAATCCGCGGTAGCAATGGCTATGCGGGTCGTGATCCTAAGGGAGGGACTAGCGATGGAAGCTTTGTCAATAAGTTATCTCTAAAGTTCTTTTTATTAATTTAAAGTTAAGTTAGAAAGAAAGAAGATGGAGAAAAAGAAGTGATATTTACAATGAAAGTGAGGAAAAGAATTTGCAAAGATGGAGATGGTGATCTAAACTAAAGAAATAAAAGAGAAAAAACTAAAAGCTATACATACCTACCTCTTCAGTCTGCTTACCATTGAACCGTTGCGACGACTTACCTTTTCTTAGAAGGCATACAAGTATGGCGTATAGGATCGTCCACCTTCGCGATCTACACTACGAAAAGAAAAGACTGGCAAGCGATGGCTTGTTCATCTCCATAGGCCATCAAGGGCTCTTCTTCGGCGAAGCAGTCTCGAAGCGATCGGTTATCACGGTTTGCAAGACATCAGAGAGAATCAATGGAAGAAAACAAGAACAAAAGAACAAAAATAATAAAAGAACAAAACGAACCTCGAGTCGATTTATTTGACAATGGAAGAAAAGCAAAACTTACACCGATTGTCACCCTCAGCACAAGTAGATCTCCTTCCTCCATGAGAACATCCTCTCCTCTCAGTTTACAAAAAATAAATTACAAAAAGAGAAGAAAACCTAAACTAGAAGAAAGCCTAAAAACCCTAATTTTTGGCCCTGTACTGCGCTGGACGCCCTTCTCGGTTGCACTGCAGGGGTATTTATAGGTGCAGAAGGAGGTAGAGTCCCAACACAACTCTCCCACGAAAACTGATCCCCAGACTCATCCTGTTTGTCGCGGAAACGCGGCTTGGGCCGCGTTTCCGCGGCCAAAGTGTGGCGGCTGGCCACGCGCTTTGGCGCGTGGCTTCCCCTGGTCCGTCCATCTGGGCGTTTGCTTCTGGAAGCTGCATCTCGACTCTTGATTTTGGGATTTCGAGATAACTTGGGAAGCAAGTTACCTAGATCCCAAATCTTCCCATATCTTTTAAACGAAATTTGCTATTCTTCTTTGGCTTTTATCCTCTTCTTTGTATAGAAGTCTATCCTTCCCTCTTCTTTGTATTTGCAACTTTTGCCCTTAGTATTTGCAATTTTGGCAATTGATATTTGCAACTTTTACATTGGGCTTGAATATGGGCTTTTGGGCTTCTTTTTGAGGCTTTATTCTTTTATTTTTATTTCTCAAGGCCTGCACACAATAAATCATAAAATATTAGTAAATGTGCAGAATTATATGAATAAATATGAAAATGTGATGGAAAATGTAATGATAAAAATGCACTTTTCACTACCAATCAATATTCACAGTCACTAAGGTGAATATAATTTAGGGTAAAATAATGGACTAGGTGAAAAATACAATTTTAATTCTTACATTAATTGATAACAAGTTTTTGAATAGATTAAGTTTAGGAATGAATAGTTTAGTGATCCTAGGATGATTGTACATATGCATTCCGTATTTAGTATCACATATGTCACATTTCTTCATCTATTTTTAAATAAAACTCTGCTATTTTATGTATTTTCGTATTTAGTTGTTTGCGGTGCAATTAATAAAGAAAAGAGAGAGATTGACAGATTTATTCAATTAAATTCAAAAATTCAAAAGATCAAGCAAATCAAGAGTATCTATTCAAATCCAGAGTATCTATTAGCCATCTTATCTGAAGAACGAATATATCAGATAAGATAATACCAGTCAAAATTTAAAGAAAAAAATGAATTTTTGATGACCCAATTGGTTTCGCTGAAGATAAAGGGATATATCGTCAATTCTATAAGAAAGACTAAAATTCCAAGTGGATAAAAGGATAGAGCCCAGATCAATGGAGAAGAGCCCCCTTCCTCTGGCTCTATGGCTAGATGATGGCAATAGAAACACAGTCAAAGCCGCATTTCCATGGCTGGGTGTTTAAGATAGGGGGAGCGCTTGCTCCCCCTATCTTTGTATCGTTTTTCTTATCCCAATTTTTCGTATAAAAATCTATATTTGTGAAGAGAATTGTATACCAGAAGGCTGAAAAGCAATTGAGAGGAGAGTTTTGTGGGTTGTAATGCGAGTTTTGGAGAAGATTGAGAGTTTTGTGATAACGATTCTTCAATGAAATTCAGTCTTCTTCAATAAAAATCGTACACCATTTCAGTCTAACCTCTCTCTACGTTTCTTTTATAATTTCTATGATGTGATTCTTTTCTTTTAATTTCATGTTCTACTTTATACTTTTCTCGTGCATGTCATCTTCTCTTTTTGGCTGCTAGTTCTTCTGTTTTCTTTGTTTTCAGCATCATTCGGAGGAGGGAGACGTCAAAGCGACGACAAAGAACCAAGTCTTGTGTCGATTCCGGGTTCCATCTTTCTTTTCTCTCCCTCTCTTATTTTCTTTATCGTTTTATGTACTTAACCATCGCATCAGTTAGTATTTCTTTTTCTTTTACTTTATACTTTTGTATGCTTGTAAAATTTTAATTCATAGAATAAGATTCCAACTATCATCCAAAGATTTCCCAACTAGATAAAAATTAACTTTAGATTTTAAGAACTAAGTTTAACAAGTCTCTGTGGATTCGACCTTATTCTTGCCACTATACGATCCTTTTAATAGATTCTACCAAGATTAAGTTTTTTATAATTTGTAAGTAGTTCAACAATGATGAGTTCTTCATGACTTTCGAATTGCGAATAATATTTGGCGCCGTTGTCGGGGACTTGTAAAAAAAAATCTATTTTGAAAATTGACATTTAATCTTTTTCTAGTTTTAATTCAAAAAAATTAAAATTCAAAATTAGAAAAAAATTCTTTTTATTTTCTATACCATCCCTAAGATTTAATTTCAAAATTGTCTTTTGTAGGGATATTGCATGAATAAGTGAAGATTTGCACAAATAGGACAGAGATTGTTTGCTTGCTAAAAAATTGCCAAATTAAATAAAAAATTGCTTGCTACAGAGTCGTCAGAAAGGTTGGTATTTTTCTAACTCTACCCACGAATCACATGTCAGTGGGGTTTCAGAAATGTTTTTTTATTGGACTTGTGTTGCATTAGTACATTCTGCATAAAAAGATCTTAAGAGCTGTCCCCCCCCCCCCACATAAGGTAAGAATTTCATCACTCGTTCCTTGGCTCAAAAATCTCAACCGCATACAAGGTTTTTTCAAGTTTGAACTAATTTAAAATAAATTAGAACTTGACCACTAGGGTTTCGATCTCATTAAGCGGATCCATTGTAGGAATACTCCAATGATTACTTTCAAGCTTTCGAAGAGGAACTTTCTTGCCTGAGCTGGAGGAAGGACTGAATCGCTTATTTGGCTTCTTTAACCGGTCAGTTCACAATCCATCCAACCCAGTTAGGAACTGTCTTACTAGGGAGAGCTTATTCTCTAAAGATTAGTGGTTAAAAATTGATTACCTTCAAATTAAGATCAAGATAAAGAAACAAATTGATTGGTTGAGTCATTTGTGCGTGTAATAAAAAAATCAATTTTCATCCATCCCTCTCTCCTTCGATCATTTTAAAATTCTTCTCTCTCATGGCCTATCCAAATTAAGATATTTACAACTATTATTATGATAGGCCATTTCCGTATTCTCATCCGTCATCCTCACCTCTTGACTTTCATGACTACAACCAACCTGCTATCTCATCTTTTTCATCTCATCCTTCAGAACAGTGTCCTTTGATAGGATATTCGTTAGGACTAGGTCAACCAATTCGACACATTTCAAAGACCTATGAATGAACTTTATCCATAAAACTTCAATTCAAAGGATTGGAATTGTCCTCAATATTCATGGGATCAATCATATCAAAATTCTCAATCAAATTGGTCCTACACTGAACCATCACTTCCATCTTGGAGATTTGATAATAAGCATAAGGAATTGAAGAGCACATTAGAGAAGAGTTTAGAAATCATGCAACAGTCTATGCCTGAAAATAGTCAAATCAATCAGAAGATGATCGAATCATATGCTCACATAGATATGCATTTTGATCAGAAAATGACTCATCTCAATTAACCTGCTTCAACCCCAATTTTAGATCAAACTCAAGAGTTCCATCAGTGCTATCAAGTGAACCAATTGGATATACCACAAGAGTCTACTTCATATATTGACATAATTTTAGAATCTGTGCTCTCATCATTTCACTTAAACTAAATTAAAGAGTTTGAACAAGATGCCGAAGAAATCCATAAGCTTGACACCCGGCTTACCATGAGCCACCAACTGAATAATTCTTTGATGATGATTATATATTTTTGGAGGAATTGTTTGAAGATGATTTGATAATGCACACAACCACTTTGAAGCATGTTGATCATAATGTTGAGGATGTATGTGTGGATGATGAGCCTATGTTTCTTGATGAACTATTTAAGAATGAGTGTGATCATAATTTTGAGAAGACATGTGTTGAGGAGCTTAAGTCTAGAGTTTTCTTTGGAAAACAGAAATTTGATTTGAGTATTTTCACTTTTGATGAGCCATCTAATAATCGATCTCTTGAAAACTGGGTTAAGGTCAATGTAACAGACGGAAAGGATCAGACTCAAGTCGACAATTTCAAAATTGACATACTTTTAAAGTCTACTGTTAGGCAGTAAAACCAAAAGGAATATGTTTCTCATTCTAAATTTTTCACTAGATCACTATTTAAGACAACTATTGAGACATTTGATGTACCATGTGCATAATTCCCCAAATGTATAAATTAGCCCTTCTATTTTGATGAGAATAAGATTAGGATGGATGAAGTGCTAGAAGATGACAAATCAGTCAAAATTGACATTTCACTCCTAGATGTGATTAAACAATTGCCTGCCTATGCCATATTACTCAAGAAATTTTGCATTCAATTTAGAAAATCTTGGACGCATATTTCTACATTCTTGAATGCACAATTGTTCCGCTTCAAGAACCATGCGAGAAAACTGTTTAATATTCTGGTCCAACATAAAAAGGCTATGCATAGAGGTTGAGTGACATGTGGTTGTGTCTGACTAAAGACGTTAAACTTACCGCTGCTGAGAGGCAACCCAGAGATGATATTTTTCTATAGGTAGTTTATTTTTATTTTATCCTTTATTTTCCTTTTTTTTCTTGAGTTTCTAATTCTTTTCTATGGGGAGATTCTTTTTCTAGATTTGGGGTGTGCCTTCCTCTTTTACTCTCACTTCCTGTTACTTTTGTTAGCTTAAATGCTTATTACAGCTCCCAAGATACTATCTACCCTTTACCTTGTTCATTTTCAATGCTAGCACTTACCTCTCAATATCTTTTTGAATTTGCAACAAGATTCATCATAGTGATCATAAATTTTCACATTGAGGACAATGTCAAGTTTAGGTGCGGGAAAGTGTTCTAACATAGGTTTTCTTCTTAAAAAAAATAATTTTGAAGAGAGAAACTATATTTTGACTTATTTTTATAAGAAATTAAGTTAATTTTAAGGAATAAGAGAATCATAATTAGAATTTCTTATACTTAGTCAAAATAAGATGATTTGTTTGATTTCTAGGGTTAGGAGGAAAAATTGGAAAAGTAGTTTAGTCTTGATTTTACCTTGATGAAATACCCATTCCTTATACACTCACACTTTAGATTAAAAAATGAAGATTCTTATGCCTTATATATATATATATATATATATATATATATATATATATATATATATATATATATATTAAAAATTCTTTGATTAAGCTGGGTATTTGTGCCTCATAAAGCGTACGTATTCACGCCTAAAATTAGTCCATATAATTGAAAGTACACCTAGAGGGGGGTGAATAGGTGCAAGGCTAATCTATGATAAATAATGCGGAATTTAAAAACTAATTACAATACACTTAGTATAACCAAAGAGTGTAGCTGAATTCCCGATTAAGGGCTCTGGACTAACTCCTCTTGATTCCTCTGAATAAGAGTTGAGGTGTTATATGAAGCTCTCTTGGTTAAACACAAGTATGGCACATACAAACAAACACAAGCATATAAGATATGATAATATGATGCAATACACAATGTAAGAGAGAGAGTTAGAGAAAGTGGATCAAACGCAAATACAAAGATATGTTTCGAGATTCGAGCACCCAGCTCTACGTCCCCGCCTTCACACAGAAAGATTTCCACTAACTCGTCCACACAGGACTTCCCACACAGGGAACCTCTACTGAGAATTTGGGGCAAATATAATTTGTGAGTACACAACTCCTCTCTCCAACAATTACAACCTTTAGAGACAAGGCACAAACCAACACAATATCAACCTCACAAATGAGGGATAGGAACAAAGCCAAACAACCACCTTTCACTAGAGGGTCTAGGCACTTAGTCAAATAACAATCCACCTCTCACTAGAGGGATTCGGCTCAAAGCCACACAAACTCAATCACCTCACAATTTAGGGATTCCAACACAACCTCCCCTATCACCTCTCACTAGAGGGATACCAATACAATCACCTCTCACTAGAGGGATATCACAAATTAAAGATGGTTTACAAGTTGGTGGTCTCTCTCAACCACAAACCAATTTCCCACAAAAATAAGATCCTATAGATAGGATAGATAGATAGGCTCAAGTGTGAGAAAACAAAGAGTTTGAAAATCAAAAACTCAAAGAAAAACTCTTGGAAACACTTCTAGAATAGATATAAAATATAGATCAAAAACCAATCCCAAAGACTTCTCCATTTCTTGATTTTTCCAACCCTTTAAACAAAATAAACATAAATCTTTTTGCTCTAAAAACTCTTTTAAAAAACTTGTATTAAATAACCAAGAAATGGGGTATTTATACCCACATTTCAAATCTGCCCGTTGGCAGCTAGAAAGGGCAAATTTGCCCTTCCGGTCGACGGGCGGTTGACCGGCCAACGGTCATATTTTTGACCGTTGAGCCATCCGGTTGACCGGCTCGGTCGACCGAGACTAGATACAGAGATCAGAGCTCTCTGCCGGTCGACCGTCCCGGTCGACCGGGGCCAGTCGACTGACCCGGTCGACCGGCCCACCAGCTCAAGCTGGCGTGCACGCTTGTGCACGTCGATCGACCGCACCGGTCGACCGACTACTGCTCCGGTCGACCGTTCCAGTCGACCGTCAGATAGCCAGTCTAGCCATTATAGGACTTAGAAACTTAGGTCTTTTATTATCAATTAAATCCCATAAAATCACATAATTTCCACAAAAATCAGTTCTTATTATATCTTTGAAATAAAAATATGTGTGATAAAAATTCAACACATATTTCAAACAATTTGAACCATTTTTGTGAGATAGAAAATTTGCCTTAAACCAAAAACTGTATTTTCCAAAACTTGAATTTTTAAAATGGAAATCCGATTTTTTCAAAATACATGTAAATACAAAAGCATGATATTTAAACAACTTTGAAGCATATAGTATATGGACAGAATCCAATATACATGAAAAGTATTATATCTATGTTTTTGACATTAAATCCAAAAATAAGTTTTGTCTAAATACAAAACTCCAAATACATGAATAGGCTTATCAAAATAAGTTTTTCTAAATATATGAAGCATATATGTATATAGATCAAATCTAATATACATTAAACCATGTAAATTTGTTTTGATTCTATCTATTCATGAAAATCAAGGTCGGTTAAACTGAAAACCAAAACTAAAACATGAAACTTTAAAACAAGTGTGTGTATTGTGAACTTGAGCATATCATACTATCTAATCTTTACAATGAGATCTAAACAAACTTAAACTAAAACAAACCGAAGCCTTCTTGTCTCCAAGCCGACTCGATCCAAACGTGATCCCCTGAGCTTGATCCAACCGAGTGCTAGATGTGAACTTGATGCTCGAGCTCTTGAATCACCATGTGAAAGCTCCAAAACACCTTTGTTGAAGCTAATCACCTACTAATATTTTGATCAAATATCTGAAACTAAATATCACAAGATTATTAGTAAACTATAACTACATGAGTTAATCATCATCAAAACTAGAGTGAAGGGCCTCTGGGCCAACAATCTCCCCCTTTTTGATGATGACAAAACTCATGGAGTTATATATGCATGGATTAAAGTTAAGCTTCATAGAAGCTCCCCTTAACTCATGCATAACAATAAACATAAAGATATATAATGAATGCTCAACATAGACACGCATAAACATGATGTTTGATATTAATGAAATAAATATGCTCTTGATACCAAATTTTAAAATAAACATGTTCTTAAAAAATTGTTACTCTTAATACCAACAAAAGCTCTTTGATACCAACAAAAAATAAAATATGCTCTTGATACCAATACCAACAAAAGATGCTTTTGATACTAATGGTAAAAGATAACAAACTTAAACACATATGCATATAGAACTCCAAAATATCTCTCCCCCTTTTTGTCAATTCATCAACAAAGGGGTACAAACAATAAAGACATAAATAATATTTTTCTTCCTTTTGCATAAATCAAAATAATAAAGTATATATGCTATATACATTCATGAAGAGGAGAGACGTGAAGTTAACTGCCCTGCATACATGCATTTATATAAAAAGAGATGATTAAACCCTAACCACATAAAGCATAATATTCAATGCATAAAAGGAGATGTTAAGCTCCTACTACACACGTGTACTACATACCAAAAAAGGTCAATTACTTTAATATAACATACACTCAACATGAATATATATATATAGAGAAGATGTTAAGCTTCCCTTGCATATAAACAATACAAATCAAAAACATTATGATACCCAATTGAAAGATATATCAATTTAGTATGAAGGTATACATCAAAACATTATGATATCAAATTATGATACCAATTGAAAATAAATAAAACATTTTGAAGAAACCAACAAAATTTTGATACCAATAGAAAGATATAAACATATAGAAAATCTTGATACCAATTGTAAAAATTAGTACCAATTGAAAATATTTACACTTTTGATACCAATTGAAAAACATAAACCAATCTTTTTAGTTAAACATCCAAATCATTTTACAATAGAGATACCAAATAGAGAATAATATCAATTTAATATTCTTGATACCAATATTGAAAATGAAAAATATACCAATTGAAGATAATTTTCATTATGAGCATAGGAAACTATTGGCCCAAAGGCCTTCCACCCTACTTTTGATGATGATTAACTCATACAGTTATGTTTACTAATAATCTTGTGTTGTTTAAGTTTCAGATTATTAACCAAGATATTAGTTGGTGATTAGTTTCAACAAAGTGTTTAGAAGCTTTTCATGATGATTCCAGGGCCAAAGCGTCAAGATCACACATTGCCTAGCCCATGGATGGAGTTTTGGAGCAAGTCAACTTGAAGATGGAAGGTCATCAAGAAGACTTAGGTATCCATAGTTTAGTTAGTGTGTTTAGATCAATTTGTAAAGCTTAGTATAGTTGATATGCTCAAGTGCACAACACACACGTTTTCATGTTTTGGATTTGGTTTTCATGAATAGTAGATCAAAACAAGTTTACTTTATTTCTATGTATATTAGATGTATTCTAGATATACATACATGGTTTAACTTGCTAGACAAACTTATTTTGATATCCCTATTCATGTGTTGAAAAATCAAGTTTGATAAAAAAAAAATACAAGTGTTGGTTTTTGATAAACTTTACAAGACTCTAAAATGAATTGATATGATTGATATATGTCTTGAAATTTTTATCACAAGTTTGTGTTTCCATATAAAATGATAAAACTATTTTTGGTGAATTTTAGAAGTGTTAAAACATTTTTAGAAAAATATTTTACACTGTTTTTCTGACCCAGATTTCTGTTCCAGGCTTCAATCAGTCGACTAGTCAACCTGCCCTAGTCGACTTGGGTGAAGTCGGTCGACCGGGCCGATCGACCGACGTACACAAATCTGTGCACGTTTGGAGGCACTGGACGGTCGACCACGCCGGTCGACCGGGGCACTTACAGTGCTCTCTGTTTGTTTTGGTCGACCGGGCCGGTCGACCGCAGTTGCCCAATGGTCATATTTTCGACCGTTGGCGGTCGACCGGGCCGGTCGACCGCTGCCTGTCAGAGCTGCCAGCTCAGCTCTAACGGCTAGTTTTGTATTGGGGCTATATATACCCCATCTCTTCATAGTTTTTGTAGAAGTTTTTAAGGGCAAAAATTCCAGACCTTCTTAAGTGTTTTTAAAGAGTTTTCAAAAGTGTTTTGAGCTTTAAACTTCCAATTTGAATTGTGTTTTGGGTTTTTAGAAAATCAAAGAAAATAGGAATTTGGGATATTTGTATTGGTTTTCATTCTCTATCTTTTACAAGAGTTTTCCCAAGTATTTTCTTTGTTGCTTGTTTCTAAAATCACCTAGTTTTTCACACTTGAGCTATCATACTATCCTAATCTATTAGGATCTTTGTTTTGTGGAAAGAGAGAAAAGAGAAGTGTTTGAGGTTAAGCCTCTAAGTTGTAAACCCTCCTTGCTTTTGTTGTATCCCTCTTTGGTAGAGGTTGATCGGAGTGGTATTGTGGTTGGATCCCTCTTCAGTAGAGGTGATTGTGTTTGTATTAGCTACGGGCCTTATCCTTCTTCGGTAGAGGTAGATTGTGGTTGTATAGCCTCCGTGGCTTTGTAAGGATTGAGAGAGGAGTTCGGTACTCCTATAGTGGATTGGAAATCCTACACGGTGGTGTAGGCGGGGATGTAGAGCAAGGGTGCTCGAACCTCGAAACATATCCGTGTGTTTGCGTTTGATCCAATATCTCTCAACTCTCTCTCTCATTTATTTGTGCAAAGCATCATACCTCATTCATATCATATATTGCTTGTGTTGAGCATAATTCATATTGTCATATCATATCTATTTGCTTGTGTTGTGCCTTGCATATTTCACATTGCTATATCTTGTATATGCTTGGTTGTTTGTGTGTGCCTCACTTGTACCTAATCAACAAGAGCTTCACATAGCACCTCAACCCATTCAAGGGGAATCAAGAGGAGTTAGTCCAGAGCCCTTCACGGGAAATTCGGCTACACTTGTTGATTGTACTAAGCGTGTTTGCAAAATTTGCATTAGCTTCCGCATTTAGCGCACTTAGTTTTGCATTTAGTTTTAGATTAGCACTAACACCTATTCACCCCCCTCTAGGTGTTCCCTTTCAATTGGTATCAGAGCTAGTGCTCCTGATACTTATGCTTAACATCCTAGGAGTGAGATCCTTTGTTTGCTAATCTATTGTTTGCATTTGCTTGTTTGCACACATATAGTTTACCATGGCTTTCATGACCCCACCTATGTATGACCCTTCCAACATTCATGTTTGGAAAATTAGGATGACCGTTTATTTACAAACCCTAGGTCATAAAGTTTACCTTGCCATTATCAAGGAATCCTTCCTTAGTGATAGCAATCATATAGGGGCCAATGCACAAGCCCTAGAGGTCATTAGAAGCACTTTATCTAAAGATTATCTTTTATGTGTTTCTAACATTGATTCCGCTTTTGTAGTGTGGAATATGTTGACAACCACCACCACCTCCGAGCTTCGAGTGCAAATTCAAGAAGAGGAATCTAGTGGAGAGTCCGAGTCACAATGCTTCATGGTCCAAGGGAATGACTCCCTTGAGGTACATTCGGAACCCCACTTAGATAATGATGATTGTGCTAGTTCTTCAAATGATTATGTTGATCCCCATGCTTTGAATGAAGAACTATCTATTGCATGTGAAAAATTAATTGAAAAATATAATTTGTTGAAAAAGAAAAGTCTAGAAATTGAAAAGAAAATAAGAGTTTACATTCTAGACTTGATGTTGTTTTGCAAGAGAAAGAGGAGATTGCTAATGAGAGGGATTCATTAAAATCTCAACTTAATCTTGCACTTAAAGAAAATATCTTTTTGAAAAATAAAAATGATTGCCATGCTATTTTGAAGAAAAATGAAAATTTGTCTTCTAAAATTGATTTTGTTCTAAAAGAAAATAATTCTTTGAAAATAAAAATTGATTCTATTTCAAAGGATTTAGAAATTTGTTTAAAGAAAAATGAAGTTTTACAAAATAAAATTGATGCACATGTTTGCCATGCTAGTGTAGCTTCTTCATCTAGTCTACCTAATGCATGTACCTCTTCTTCTAAGATTAATGATGATATTTGTATGTTAAAGAAGAGAGTAGATTGTTTGGGCTCCACTATGAGCCAATGTGCCATGAACCATACACGCTTGGAAACCTTGGTTCGAAAGAAACAAGTTCCATCTTTTATGCATGCACACCCTCCACGGCATACACATGCTTCTCACGGACACACCCATCACCATATGTATGCTCATGTGTACACTTGTACACATTGTGGACGTAAGGGCCACCTTGCTAAATTTTATTTTGATAGATTACATAATGTAAAATTAGCAAAGAAGTTTGTTTGGGTTAGAGAAGGTACTAACCCCCATGGACCCAAGAAGATATGGGTACCAAAGACTACCCCTCCTATTATTTTTGATGTAGGTGTGGGCTCTCACATGACGTGAGAGTGATGACACCTTGGAGTGGATGCGTTCCGGACTTAAAGGAAATCAATTGGATGCATCACTTTCAAGGGAAGTGTTTTGGTGGAGAGGACCACCATGTTTTGGAGACAAGAAGAGTTGCTTCTTTGGTTTTGGTAACAATCCTTTACTCCCAACTTATTGTTTACATGCTTTCCATTTCATATTTTATAGCATGTTTTCATTGTCTATGGATTAGTGTGTAAATATCATATTTATTAGATCCTTGACATACATGTATAGTATTTGAGACACACATGCTTATGTGAACCCATACTTAGTGTTCTCACTATTGTTTAAGCTATAATGTACATCATGAATCTAATACATGTGAATTTACATAGTAATCATGTTTTAGTTTTATCATGATGATTTTTTTTATTGAGTTTTGATGCTTCATGTGTAGGTTACATGTTTAAATGTCAGTTTTCATTAAGACTAGTTATATACTTGCGCATATAGTGGGCCACGAATAAATCTATATATGTTTGAGTTGAATGCTTATTTGAACCCATTAGATGTGCTAGTATAATCTAGTTTTGATGATTCATGCATTTTAAACTTGTATTCCTATTTTTGAATTTGTTTTATGAGTTTTTCACTTCATGTATATGTTTGTATTGCCAAACTTTAAAATATACATGTATACCCCTTGAGTCATTTGCCTTTCATGCAAATCTATATATGGACTCAATTGTGTTTAGGGATATGTATGTATACTTATTGTGTTGACAATTCATACATATACCTTGAAATGAAATGTGTTTTGGTGAAGATTTAGCTTTTCTTGATTTTATGTTTAATTGTTTAACTTCATGTATATGTCTATCTCATCCAAACTATTAGATATACATGTTTATCCTTTTTTTGAGCCACGTGCCTTCATGCATATACACTTTGTGGACTCGTTGTGTTTTGGATATGTATGTATACTTTAGTTTGTATTAGACATACATATGCCATGAAGGTTAAATAAGTTTTGATGATTTTCGTGTTTTCAATATTTAAGGAATAATTGAGCTTAATTGAATATTTTCATGATTATGATATTCACACTTTATTTGTACACTCACATTTATTGCTTGCTCATGTTTTGTTTTCATGAGTCATATTTATGCCTTATTGAATTAGAGTGTTGATTATCATGTGGATTTCATGTTTTATGAAAATTATTTTTAGTTTATTCCTTGCTTGAAGGATTTCGCACTAGTTAACAAGTTTTTCATTTTGACTAGTTCGTATTCTTCAATTTGGTTGTGATTTTCAAACAAAACTACATTTTCAAATCTATTTTTGAAAACCCCTACCATCTAAGGGCGGTTGGATGGGAGTTCATGCACAAGTATGCTATACTATGAAAATCATTTTAAACTTGATCATAAGATGGGAGGTATAGAATATATGAGTTATACCATGCTTTTATTGTTATGTCAATTGGTATCATTGAACTCTTTCAATTGGTATCATTTTTATCTTTGTGTATACTCATATGTTTATTGTGTATGTATATTTTCAATTGGTATCATCTATTGGTGATTGGTACTCATTCTATTTCATACACATACACTTTTTATTTGTGCTTAAGATATAAATTTTTCACAAAATCTTGTTTATGCTAGTGCTTGAGCTTCAATTTTGTTTCAATTGATTACTTTTAAATTGGTATCAAGCCCATGCATCTTTTTAGTTTGTATTTCATAAAGGGGGAGAAAATTTAATTTTGTCTTTCAATTGGTGATTCTTCAATTGGCATTTGTTTCCCACTCCCTTACTTTATAATTGAAAATTTCATATTGGTATCATATGTTTAATATGAAAATTATCTACAATTGGTATCAAAATTTTGTTTAGATATTCAAAATTTATTATGTTTAATTTCAATTGATATCAAGATGTTCCATGTGTTTTTACTCAAAATTGGTATCTAAAAATTTTATTTTTAAGAAAAATACAAAAGTTTTGATTTGTATTGACTATATGCATATAGATTCATGATGAATGTATCTTGTATTGAAGAGCTTAACATCTCTTCGTCATGTGGTACACGTGTGTAGGGGGAGCTTCACATCTCCTCTTATGCATTACATAATGTGTGTTATGTGAATTAGGGCTTAACATCCCTCTTTCATGTAATGCATATGTGTAGGGAAGCTAACTTAGCGTCTTCCTCTTCATGAATGTATATAGCATATAACATCTATTGATCTTTGTTTATTTTCAATTGATATCAAGATGCTTTATTGACATATTTATCTATTGATATCATGTTGTTTATAGTCACCCCTTCTTGATCTTTTTGTTTGACAAAAGGGGAGAAAAATTTGTTTGATTTGATTTTACTTTGTTTACCCCTTTGTTGATGATTGACAAAAAGGGGGAGAATTATTTGAGAGGTTAACATGCATATATAAACCACAAAATCCTTCTATGCATGATTGGAACATGTTTTTATATATGCATACTTATGTTTTTTGCATATATTAAGTTTTATTGGTAAGTTTTAAGTTTTATTGGTATCTAGAGCATCTAGTGTTTTGTTAATGTTTTATTAATTTAATTGGTATCTAGAGCATCTAGAATATGTTTTATGCATGTTGATGCATACATGTTTATATGCATACTTGTGTTTAGTTGTCTTATGCTTAACAAATAAACAATAGATATGCATATATGTTTTATTTTGCAAATGTATGGAGATAAGAACCTTGATGACTTTTATAATTATTTGACATGTTGTATTTGCATACATGTCATACATTTGCATACATATTTATGAGCTTCATTGTCATATATTTTTATTTGTTTATGCATGAGTTAAGGGGGAGCTTCTTTGAAGCTTAACTTTAATCCATGCATATATAACTCCATGAGTTTTGTCATCATCAAAAAGGGGGAGATTGTTGGCCCAAAGGCCTTCCACCCTAGTTTTGATGATGATTAACTCATGTAGTTATGTTTACTAATAATCTTGTGTTGTTTAAGTTTCAGATTATTAACCAAGATATTAGTTGGTGATTAGTTTCAACAAAGTGTTTAGAAGCTTTTCATGATGATTCCAGGGCCAAAGCGTCAAGATCACACATTGCCTAGCCCATGGATGGAGTTTTGGAGCAAGTCAACTTGAAGATGGAAGGTCATCAAGAAGACTTAGGTATCCATAGTTTAGTTAGTGTGTTTAGATCAATTTGTAAAGCTTAGTATAGTTGATATGCTCAAGTGCACAACACACACGTTTTCATGTTTTGGATTTGGTTTTCATGAATAGTAGATCAAAACAAGTTTACTTTATTTTTATGTATATTAGATGTATTCTAGATATACATACATGGTTTAACTTGCTAGACAAACTTATTTTGATATCCCTATTCATGTGTTGAAAAATCAAGTTTGATAAAAAAAGATACAAGTGTTGGTTTTTGATAAACTTTACAAGACTCTAAAATGAATTGATATGATTGATATATGTCTTAAAATTTTTATCACAAGTATGTGTTTCCATATAAAATGATAAAACTATTTTTGGTGATTTTTAGAAGTGTTAAAAGATTTTTAGAAAAATATTTTACACTGTTTTTCTGACCAAGATTTCTGTTCCAGGCTTCAATCAGTCGACTAGTCAACCTGACCTAGTCGACTTGGGTGAAGTCGGTCGACCGGGCCGGTCGACCGACGTGCACAAATCTGTGCACGTTTGGAGGCACTGGGACGGTCGACCGCGCCGGTCGACCGGGGCACTTACAGTGCTCTCTGTTTGTTTCGGTCGACCGGGCCGGTCGACCGCAGTTGCCCAACGGTCATATTTCCGACCGTTGGCGGTCGACCGGGCCGGTCGACCGTTGCCTGTCAGAGCTGCCAGCTCAGCTCTAACGGCTAGTTTTGTATTGGGGCTATATATACCCCATCTCTTCATAGTTTTTGTAGAAGTTTTTAAGGGCAAAAATTCCAGACCTTCTTAAGTGTTTTTAAAGAGTTTTCAAAAGTGTTTTGAGCTTTAAACTTCCAATTTGAATTGTGTTTTGGGTTTTTGAAAAATCAAAGAAAATAGGAATTTGGGATATTTGTATTGGTTTTCATTCTCTATCTTTTACAAGAGTTTTCCCAAGTATTTTCTTTGTTGCTTGTTTTCAAAAACACCTAGTTTTCCACACTTGAGCTATCATACTATCCTAATCTATTAGGATCTTTGTTTTGTGGAAAAGAGAGAAAAGAGAAGTGTTTGAGGTTAAGCCTCTAAGTTGTAAACCCTCCTTGCTTTTGTTGTATCCCTCTTTGGTAGAGGTTGATCGGAGTGGTATTGTGGTTGGATCCCTCTTCGGTAGAGGTGATTGTGTTTGTATTGGCTACGGGCCTTATCCCTCTTCGGTAGAGGTGGATTGTGGTTGTATAGCCTCGGTGGCTTTGTAAGGATTGAGAGAGGAGTTCGGTACTCCTATAGTGGATTGAAAATCCTACACGGTGGTGTAGGCGGGGATGTAGAGCAAGGGTGCTCGAACCTCGAAACATATCCGTGTGTTTGCGTTTGATCCAATATCTCTCAACTCTCTCTCTCATTTATTTGTGCAAAGCATCATACCTCATTCATATCATATATTGCTTGTGTTGAGCATAATTCATATTGTCATATCATATCTATTTGCTTGTGTTGTGCCTTGCATATTTCACATTGCTATATCTTGTATATGCTTGGTTGTTTGTGTGTGCCTCACTTGTACCTAATCAACAAGAGCTTCACATAGCACCTCAACCCATTCAAGGGGAATCAAGAGGAGTTAGTCCAGAGCCCTTCACGGGGAATTCGGCTACACTTGTTGATTGTACTAAGTGTGTTTACAAAATTTGCATTAGCTTCCGCATTTAGCGCACTTAGTTTTGCATTTAGTTTTAGATTAGCACTAACACCTATTCACCCCCCTCTAGGTGTTCCCTTTCAGAAACCAAATGAAAACTAAAATATCATTTTTCAACATAAAGAGTAGGAGTAAGATACCAAATGTAAACAAAACCGATTAAAAGGTAAAACATGAATTTTCTCCCCCTTTATGAAATACCAATGAAAACGATGCATAAGCTTGTATAAGATACCAATTGAAAAATAATCGTCATTAAGGACTAAATCAAGCTTAGCATGGCAAAATTTGTGCTCAAAGATATGGAAAGATAGTAAGCACAATTAAAATATATATATATGTATGAAAAATTAAATACCAACCGAAATTGATATTATTTGAAGTTAAAGCATACATATATAGAAACAAATATGAGTATTCAAAATAGATATCAATTGCAATACCAATTGAAAACACAATGAGAATCAAGTGTATAACTCATACTCCCTACCACCCATTTCATGCACATGTTTAAATTGATTTTCAATATGAGCATACAAGGCATGGTCGCCCATCCAACCGCCCATTAAGGGTAGGAGTTTTCAAAAATAAGTTAGAAAATAGTTTTAGCATATTGAAAACTCTACCAAATGAAGAATACCGCAACTAGTTTTATGATAATCTTGAAAACTAGTACGAAATCCTTCAAGTAAGGAATAAAATAAGAATATATCAATGAAACTTGAAAATCACTCAACCAATGACACTCAAAATCTATAAAGCACATATCATACTCATGAAAACAAAATCATGAGAAAACATCAAGTAATATGAGTGTACAAGTTCATGTAATCAACAAAATCATGGAGTAAGGTATTAAAAATCAATTATGAAATTCCTTAAATATGAAAAATATGAAAATCTAATTTTCATCAAATTAAGTTAATCTTCAAGGCATATGTATGTTTTATACAAACTAGAGTATACATACATATCCAAGCATAAACGAGTCCACAAAAGTATATGCATGAAGGCAAGTGGCTCAAGGATGTATATGTATAACTATTAGTTTAGACAAAATAGATATATACATGAAGTTTAAACACAAACATGAAAACATGCACAAAAATAGATAATACAAGTCAAAATGCTTGAATCATCAAAACTAGGCTATACTAGTATATCTAATGGGTACAAATGAGCATTCAAGCACAAACATATAATAATCTATTTGTGGCTCACTAGTTGTACAAGTATATACTTAAGTTTTAATGAAAACTAACATTTAAACATGTAATCAAGTCATGAAATGCAACAATCAAAACAAAACTCATATGATCATTATGATAAATGCACATGTCTTAGATCTATGATATACACAATAGCTAAACAAATGTGAGAATACAAAAGTATAGGTCCATATAAACATGGGTGTATCTCAAAATTACTACATATGTACATCACTAATCTAATTATCATGACATTTATCATAATAATCATAAAACAAAACATGCTAAAAATCAAATGACATGAAAACATGTAAACTAAATCAGGAGTAAGAGATCGTTACAAAAACCAAGAGGGCACATCTCCATATCTCCAAACCATGTTGGTCCTCCCACCAAACTCCCCTTGAAAGTTATGCATCCAAATTGTCATCTTTAAGCTCGGAACGCATCTACCTCAAGGCACCATCACTCTCATGTCAAGTGAGAGCCCACACCTACATCAAATAAAATAGGAGTGGTCACCCATACTCTTTTAGGTCCATGGGGGTTAGCTCATTTCCTAACCCAAACAAATTTATTTGCTAAATTTGAATCATGTGTCCTATCATAACAAAATTTAGCAAGGTGGCCCTTACGTCCACAATGTGTACAAGTGTACACATGAGCATACATAGTGTTGTGTGTGTGAACATGGGAAGCATGTATATGCCGTGGTTTGTGTGCATGCATAGGAGGAACATGCTTCTTTCAAAATATAGATCCCAAACGTGTGTGGTTCAAAGCACAATGGCTCAAAGTGGAGCCCAAATAATGAACACTTTTCTTCAAAACATTTATATCATTTTTAATACTAGAAGATAAAGTGGAGCATGCAATAGGTGAGCTAGATGATGAAGCTACACTAGCATGGCAAACATGAGTATCTAAATTATTTTTCAAAGAAGTGTTTTTCTTAGACACCAAATCCAATTCTTTTGAAATAGAAACAATTTTATTTTTTAAAGATTCATTTTCTTTTATAACAAAATTAAGTTTTGAAGTTAAAGTTTCATTTTTCTTCAAAACATTGTTACAATCATTTCTATTTTTCAAAATCTTGTTTTCATTTAAAGCAATTTCAAGTTGGGATTTAAGTGAATAACGTTCACTTGAAATCTCTTCCTTCTCTTGCAAAACCAAATCAAGTTTTGAATACAAATCCTTATTTTCTTTATTAAGTCCAAAACTTTTCTTTTTCAAAGCTTTATATTTTTCAAGCAATTTTTCAAATACAATAGAAAGTTCTTCATTCAAAGCATCGGCATCAACATAATCATCGCTGGAAGAACTAGCACAATCATCTAGGTGAGTTTTCGAATTTACATCAAGGGAGTCATTCCCTGGACCATATAGCATTATTGTTCGGATTCTCCTCCACTAGATTCCATCTCCACATGATTCGCCTTTGGAGCGCAGGAGAGGTCAACGTGTTCCACACTGTAAAGGCGGAATCATAATGAGAAATAGTACACAAATATTCTTTATTTAAAGTGCTTTTAAGTGCCGTTAGGGCTTGTGCATTGGCCTCTATATGCTTGCTATTATTAAGATAGGATTTCTTGGTAAGGTAAGGAAGACATGCAAACCTAAGGTTTTGAGGTACATGGACATCCTAGGCTTCCAAACCTCAATGTTGGAAGTGTCATACATAGGTGGGGTCATAAAGTCCATGAGTGAGTGTAAAAAAGTATGTGCAAATGCAACACTAGATTAGCAACTAAGATCTCACTCCTAGGTGGTTAAACCTAATATCAGGAGCGTAGGCTCTGATACCAATTGAAAGTACACCTAGAGGGGGGTGAATAGGTGTAAGGCTAATCTATGACAAATAATGCGGAATTTAAAAACTAATTACAACATACTTAGTGTAACCAAAGAGTGTAGCCGAATTCCCGGTGAAGGGCTCTGGACTAACTCCTCTTGATTCCTCTGAATAAGAGTTGAGGTGCTATATGAAGCTCTCTTGGTTAAACACAAGTATGGCACAAACAAACAAACACAAGCATATAAGATATGACAATATGATGCAATGCACAATGTAAGAAAGAGAGAGTTAGAGAAAGTGGATCAAACACAAACACAAAGATATGTTTTGAGGTTCGAGCACCCAGCTCTACGTCCCCGCCTTCACACAGAAGGATTTTCACTAACTCGTCCACACAGGCCTTCCCACACAGGGAACCTCCACTAAGGATTTGGGGCAAATACAATTTGGGAGTACATAACTCCTCTCTCCAATAATTACAACCTCTACACTTAGAGGCAAGGCACAAACCAACACAATATCAACCTCACAAATGAGGGATAGGCACAAAGCCAAACAATCACCTCTCACTAGAGGGTCTAGGCACTTAGCCAAACGACAATCCACCTCTCACTAGAGGGATTAGGCTCAAAGCCACACAAACTCAAACACCACACACTTAAGAGATTCTAACACAACCTCCACTATCACCTCTCACTAGAGGGATACCAATACAATCACCTCTCACTATAGGGATATAACAAATCAAGGAGGGTTTATAACTTGGCGGTCTCTCTCAATCACAAACCAATTTCCCACAAAAATAAGATCCTATAGATAGGATAGATAGATAGGCTCAAGTGTGAGAAAACAAAGAGTTTGGAAATCAAAAACTTAAAGAAAAACTCTT
Source organism: Agave tequilana (assembly GCA_038442645.1). Taxonomy (NCBI): domain Eukaryota; kingdom Viridiplantae; phylum Streptophyta; class Magnoliopsida; order Asparagales; family Asparagaceae; genus Agave; species Agave tequilana. The sequence goes on from JAVJIF010015408.1 coordinate 47,861, forward strand.
GGAAAAACTTCTAGAATAGATATAAAATGTAGATCAAAAACCAATCCCAAAGACTTCTCCTTTTCTTGATTTTTCGAACCCTTTAAACAAAATAAAGATAAATCTTTTGGCTCTAAAAACTCTTTTAAAAAACTTGTATTAAAACACTTGAGAAGATGGAAATTTTGCTCTCTAAAAATCTTGTCCAAAACAACCAAGAAATAGGGTATATATACCCACATTTCAAATCTGCCCATTAGCAGCTGGAAAGGGCAAATTTGCCCTTCCAGTCGACCGGGAGGTCGACCGGCTAACGGTCATATTTTGACCATTGAGCCCACTGGTCGACCAGCTCAGTCGACCGAGACTGGATACAGAGAGCAGAGCTCTCTGCCGGTCGACCGTCCCGGTCGACCAGGGCCATTTCCAGAGAGCAGAGCTCTTTGGCCGGTCGACCAACCCGGTCGACCGGCCCACCAGCTCAAGCTAGCGTGCATGCTTGTGAACGTCGGTCGACCGCACCGGTCGACCAACTACTTCTACGGTCGACCGTTCCGGTCGACCGGCAGATAGCCAGTCTAGCCATTATAGGACTTAAAAACTTGAGTTTTTTATTATCAATTAAATCCCATAAAATCACATAATTTCCACAAAAATCAGTTCTTATTATATCTTTGAAATACAAATATGTGTGATAAAAATTCAACACATATTTCAAACAATTTAAACCATTTTTGTGAGATGAAAAATTTACCTTAAACCAAACTGTATTTTCCAAAACATGGATTTTTGAAATGGAAATCGATTTTTCCAAAAAACATGTAAATATGAAAACATGATATTTAAACAACTTTGAAGCATATAGTATATGGATAGAATCCAATATACATGAAAGGTATTATATCTATATTTTTGACATTAAATCCAAAAATAAGTTTTGTCTAAATACAAAACTCCAAATACATGAATAGGCTTATCAAAATAAGTTTTTTCAAATATATGAAGCATATATGTATATAGTCAAATTTATTATACATTAAACCATGTAAACTTGTTTTGATTCTATTTATTCATGAAAACCAAGATCGGTTAAACGGAAAACCAAAACTAAAACATGAAACTTTAAAAGAAGTGTGTGTATTGTGAACTTGAGCATATCACACTATCTAATCTTTACAATGAGATCTAAACAAACTTAAACTAAAACAAACCGAAGGCTTCTTGTATCCAAGCCGACTTGATCCAAACGTGATCCCCCGAGCTTGACTCCAACCGAGTGCTAGATGTGAACTTGACGCTCGAGCTCTTGAATCACCATGTGAAAGCTTCAAAACATCTTTGTTGAAGTTAATCACCTACTAATATCTTGATCAAATATCTTAAACTAAATATCATAAGATTATTAGTAAACTATAACTACATGAGTTAATCATCATCAAAACTAGAGTGAAGGGCCTTTGGGCCAACAATAATCAATAAAGTTCTTAGTTATGTGGCCCTATTTGCTCGAGTCCTAAGTCTTTGAGGCATTTTCTCACCTGGTGCCCTAAGACGTCTGATTTGAGAGTCACCAACCTAAGGCTCGTTACATGGGCGAATTACAAAGCCTAATAGAACTAGGAGATATTACTTCCAAAATAATATATAAAAGGAATAAGGCATAAGAAATTAGAGTTGAAGAATCCTTAGTCAAATATTCACGGTCATAAAGATGCATATGACGTGGGGTAAAATAATAGATTAGATAAGAAATACAATTTGACTCCTAAATCTTGATTGATAACAAATTTTTTAACAGACACTAAGTCAAGGATGAATAGTTTGGTGCTCCTATTATAAATTGCTTAATTTTTGCAAAAACACTTCAAATATTTTTTTTCTTCCTTTCAAAATGCATTTTGAATATACTAACAATTTATTTCTCTTTTTATAAATTTTGTGGGTGTAATCCATTGAAACCCTTATGAGATAAAACTCGTCCTTTAGGAGTAACCAACCTAGAGGTTTAATGGCTTGTTTCACGTGCTAAGTGCAACCATGATTCTTACGAAAGTGAATTAGGTTAGGTTAGCTCTATTTTTCTTTTTATTTATTTTGCTCGGAGACGAGCAAAAGAGAAATATGGGGGTGTAATTGTACACATGCATTGCATATTTAGTATCACATATGTCATATTTCTTCATTTATTTTTAAATAAAACTCTGCTATTTAATATGTTTTCATGTTTAAGGGTACGCAGTGTAATTAATGAAGAATAAAGAGAGATTGATAGATTTATCCAATTAAATCCAAAAATTCAAAGGATCAAGCAATTCAAGGGGATCTATTCAAATTCAGAGGTTTTAGAAGTCATCTTATATGAAGACTGGATATATCAGATAAGATAATACCATTCAAAATTCAAAAGAAAAATAGAATTTTTGAAGACCCAATCGATTTCGCTGAAGATAAAGGGATATATCGTCAATTCTAGAAGAAAGACTAAAATTCTAAGTGGATAAAAGGATTGAGCACAGATCAACGGAGGAGAGCCCCCTTCCTCCGGCTCTATGGCCAGAGGATGGTCATAGAAATGCGGCAAAAACGTGGCCAAAGCCACATTTTTGCGGCCTGGTGTTTGAATTATGGGGAGCTCTTGCTTCCTATATCTTTGTATCTTATCGCTTATCCTAAATTTTCCCATAAATACTGATATTCGTGAAGAGAATTGTGTACCAAAAGGCTAAAAAGAAATTGAGATGAGAGTTTATAATGCGAGTTTTAGAGAAGATCAAGAGTTTTGTAACGATAATTCTTTAATGAAATTCATTCTTCTTCAATAAAGATCGTGCACCAATTCAGTCTAAGCTTTCTCTACTTTTCTTTATAACTTTTGTGACGCGATTTTTTACTTTTAATTTCATGTTCTACTTTATATTTTTCTCGTGCATGTCATCTTGTCTTTTCAGTTGCAAGTTCTTCTACTTCTTTTGTTTTTAGCATCATTTGGAGGAGGGAGAGTCAAAGCGACGATAAGGTGTTAGCCCAGTGGCCTTCCACTCTAGTTTTGATGATGATTAACTCATGTAGTTATGTTTACTAATAATCTTATGATGTTTAGTTTCAGATCATTAACCAAGATATTAGTTGGTGATTAGCTTCAACAAGGAGTTTTAAAGCCTTTCACATGGTGATTCCAGAGCCCGAGCAACAAGATCATATATAGCACTCGTTGGAGTCTAGCTCGTGGATCACGGAGTTTTGGATCGAGTCGCCTTGAAGACGGAGTTCCTCAGGAAGGCTTAGGTATCCTAGTTTAGATTGTGTTTTAGATCCATTTATAAAGATTAGAATAGTGTGATATGCTCAAGTTCACAACACACACACGTTTTATGTTTTGGATATTGGTTTTCGGTTTTGGTTTAACCGATATTAGTTTTCATGTATAGTTAGATCAAAACAAGTTTACATGTTTTTATGTACATTAGATATGTTCTATATACATACATGCTTCATATCTTAGACAAACTTATTTTGGTATGCTTATTCATGTGTTTTAGTGTTTTGGTATTTTAACAAAACATATTTTTGGAAATAAAAGACAAAAATAATGATATGTATATGTTTTATGTATATTGGACCTATGTCCATATGCAACATGTTTTAAAATGCTTAAGTATCATGTTTTTGTATTTGAATAAGGTTTGGACAAAGTTTATTTCAAAAGTCTAAGTTAGGAAAAATACAAGTTTTGGTTTTCGGTAAAATTTATAAGACACAAAAATGGTTCATAATGTTTGAAATTTGTGTTGAAATTTTTAACACAAGTTTATATTTCAATGTATAATAATAAAACTATTTTTGTGAATTTTTAGAAATTTTATCCGATTTTCTAGAATATTTTTAAACCCAGTTTTCTGACCCAGATTGCCTTCTGCCAGGCTCTGGCGGTCGACCAGCCGGTCTCGACCGGACCCAGAGTCGGTCGACCGGGAGGTCGACCGACGTGAACAAACTTGTGCACGTTGGCTTGGTACTTGGGCCGGTCGACCGCACGGTCGACCGACTGCAAGTCCCCAACTCTCGGGTTGGGGCGGTCGACCGGACGGTCGACCGTTAGCAAGGCACGATCGACCGGTCGGTCGACCGGCCAGAGAGCATTTGCTCTCTGGATTTGGGCGGTCGACCAGATGGTCGACCGAAGGCTTCCAACGGTCAAAAATATGACCGTTGGCGGTCGACCGGGCGGTCGACCGCCAGCCGCCAGGACTGACAAACAGTCCCAACGGCTAGTTTTTTGTTGGAGGCTATTTAAGCCTCATTTCTTTGGGATTTTTCTAAGGTTTTCAAGTGGAAAAATTTGCCTATTCTCTAGTGTTTAAAACAAGTTTTCAAAAGTTTTTAAAGCTTAAAAGAATTCATCTTTGTTTTGTTTTTAAGGGTTTTGGAAAATTCAAAGAAAACTAGGTTTTTAGGATATTGTTTTGGATCTTCATTTCTATCATTTACAGAAGGTTTCCCAAGTAGTTTTTCTTTGTTATTTGATTTCTATAAACACCTTGATTTCCACACTTGAGCTATATCTCCTATCCTATCTATTTAGGATCATTTGTTTGTGGGAAAAAGGAAATTGTTTGTTGTTGAGATATACCACCAAATTGTAAACCCCTTCATTGTTGTATCCCTCTTTGGTAGAGGTTGATTTGGGTTGTGGTTGACTCCCTCTATGGTAGAGGTTGAGGTTGTGGTCTACTCCCTCTTGTGTGAGGTGGAGTTGGATTGGTGTTTGCCTCGGTGGAGGTTGTATTTGTTGGTTTAGTGGAGTTTGGTACTCCGGTCTTCGGTAGACCATTTGTATCGTCTTGGTGGAGGTTGTATTGGTTGAGAGAGGAGTTCGGTACTCCTAGTGGATTGGAAGGCGGGGACGTAGAGCTCGGTGCTCGAACCTCGAAACGTATCTTCTTGTTTGCGTTTGATCAATTGACTCTCAACTCTCTCTCTCTTTATTTGTGTAGTGTATCATTCATATTGTCATATCTTATATGCTTGTGTTGTACCTTGCATTGATTCATATTGCTTATATCTATATGCTTGGTTGTGTTTGCTTGTGTGCCTCACTTGTGCTTAACCACGAGAGCTTCATATAGTGTCTCAACTCTTATTCAGAAGAATCAAGAGGAGTTAGTCCAGAGCCCTTCACGGGAATTCGGCTACACTCGTTGGTTGCATTAAGTGTAGTTGCAAATTAGTTTTAATTTTCGCATTTAGTTCATTAGATTAGCGGTACACCTATTCACCCCCCTCTAGGTGTACTTACAATTGGTATCAGAGCCTACGCTCCTGATATTTGGTTTAACCACCTAGAAGTGAGATCTTGGTTTGCTAATCTATCATTTGCATTTGCACGTATATTGTTTGCACACACTCATGGATTGCTTGTCACCTCCCATGTTTGATGTTTCCAACATTGACATGTGGAAATTTAGGATGTCCATGTACCTAAAAACCCTAGGCTTGTATGTTTTTCTTGCCGCTACCAAGAAATGCTATCTTGGTAACCGCAATCTTATAGGGCCAATACACAAGCTCTTGAGGCTATTAGAAGCACGCTTAACAAAGAATATCTTATACTTGTTTCTAATTTTGATTCCGCCTTTGCAGTGTGGAACAAGTTGACCACCTCCAAGCTTCAATTGCCAATTCAACCGGAGGAGGAATCTAGTGGAGAATCCGAGCCACAATGCTTTATGGTCCAAAGGAATGACTCCCTTGAGGTATACTTGGAAACTCAATTAGATAGTGATGATGTTAGTTCTTCATGTGATGAAAATATTGATGCCAATGCCTTGAATGAAGAACTATCTATTGTGTGTGAAAAGTTATTAGAAAAAAATAATTTGTTGAAAAAGAAGAGTTTTGAACTAAAAGATGAAAACATGGATTTATGTTCAAGACTTGATTTAGTTTTGCAAGAGAAAGAGGAGATTTCTAATGAAAGAGATTCGTTAAAATCTAGACTTGATCTTGCTCTAAAAGAAAATGAATTGTTAAAATCTAAAAATGATTGTGAAACAATTTTGAAGAAAAATGAAAACTTGTCTTCAAAAGTTAATTTTGTTTTAAAAGAAAATGATTCTTTAAAATTGAAAATTGCTTCTATTTCCAAGGAATTAGAAATTGTTTTAAAGAAAAATATTGTTTTGAAAAATGATATGTCTTCACATGTTTGCCATGCTAGAGTAGCTTCACCACCTAGCTTACCTATTGCATGCTCTACCTCTTCTTCATTAATTGAAAATGATATAAATGTTTTAAAGAAGAGTGTTGATTGTTTGGGCTCCACTTTGAGCCAATGTGTTTTGAGTCATACACGTTTGGAATCTTTGTTTCGAAAGAAACAAGTTCCATCTATGCATACACACCCTCCATGGCATACACATGCTCCTCACGTATACATCCATCACACTATGTATGCTCATGTGTATACTTGTACACATTATGGACGTAAGGGCCACCTTGCTAAATTTTGCTATGATCGTATACATGATGTTAATTTAGCAACTAAATTTGTTTGGGTTAGGAAAGGTACTAACCCCCATGGACCCAAAAGAGTATGGGTACCAAAGACCACCCCTATTGTATTTGATGTAAGTGTGGGCTCTCGCATGACGTGAGAGTTGCGGTACCTTGAGGTGGATGCGTTCCGAGCTTAAAGAGGACTATTTGGATGCATCACTTTCAAGGGAAGTTTGGTGGGAGGACCACTTTGGTTTGGAGAACTAGAGAGGTGCCTTCATCAGTTTTAGTATCGATCTCTAACTCCCGTTTATATTTACATGCTTTTCATTTTATTCATCATTAGCATGTTTTGATGTTTATAGATTATTATGATAATGCCATGATTATTAGATCATTGACATGCATATATAGCATTTGAGATCACCCATGTTTATATAGACCCATATGTTGTGTTCTCACCATTGTTTAGCTATTATGTATATCATAGTTCTAATAACATGTGGATTTACATAATGATCTTGTTTATGTTTTTCATGTTGAGTTATGTATCATTTTATGCTTCATGTTTTGGATATATGTTTAAATGTTAGTTTTCATTAAGACTAAGATTTATACTTGTACATATAGTGGGCCTCAAATAACCTTTTATATGTTTGTGCTTGAACGCTTATTTGTACCCATTAGATGTGCTAGTATAGTCTAGTTTTGATTATTCATACATTTAACTTGTATTCCCATTTATTTGACATGTTTTCATTTTCATATGTTTAACTTCATGTATATGTCTATCTTGTCCAAACTATCGTCTATACATATATATCCTTTGAGCCACGTGCCTTCATGCATATACATTTGTGGACTCGTTGTGTTTTGGATATGTATGTATACTTTAGTTTGTATAAGACATACATATGCCTTGAAGATTAAATAGTTTTGATGATTTTCATGTTTTACGGAATATTGAGCTTTATTGCCAAATTTCATGATTATGTGTTTCACACTACACTTGTACACTCACCTTATTTAAATGTTTCTCATGATTATGTTTTCATGAGTATGTATGGGCTTTATGAATTTTGAGTGTTTTAGTGATCATGTGATTTACATAGTATCATGAAAAATATTTTTGATTTATTCCTTACTTGAAGGATTTCGTACTAGTTAACAAGTTTTTCCATTTAACTAGCTGCGGTATTCTTCGTTATGGTAGAGTTTTTCAAACATACAATATTTTCAAACCTATTTTGAAAACCCCTACCTTCCACGGACGGTTGGATGGGCGACCATGCCTATGTATGCTTTATATTGAAAATCATTTTAAACATGAGCATGATTGGGTGGTAGGTAATATGAGATATACATTTGATATTATTGTTGTTTCAATTGGTATCATTGGATTCTTTCAATTGGTATCAATATTGACATTTCTTGTATACTCATATATATTTTTATATATGTATGCTTTCACTTTAAATTGTATCAATTTCGATTGATATCTAACTTTTCATGCATATATATGTTTATGCTAAGGCTTGAATTTTTAATGGCCATCATGTTTCAATTGATTAGTTTTCAATTGGTATTCAATACAAGCTTATGCATCATTTTAACTGGTATTTCATAAAGGGGGAGAAAATTTATATTTTTATCTTTTAATTGGTATTTTGTTTACCGTTGATTTCTACTCCCACACTTTATGTTGAAAATTGATTTTATTTTGATATCATATGCTTTAAATGACAAATACTTACAATTGGTATCAAGATTTTATTTGTTTTCTCAAAATTGATATCAATGCATTATTTACTTTCAAGTGGTATATGTTTACTTTCATTTGATATCTAAATGTACTACTTTGACACATTTTTAATTGGTATCAAATTTATTTTATTGAGAAAATTCGAAATGTTTTAATAAGAAATATGAAAAATGTTTTGATTTATATTGTCTATATGCAAGGGGAGCTTAACATCTCTTCTAAATATAGATTCATGTTGTGTGTATCCTATATTGAGGAGCTTGACAACTCTTCTTTATGTGGTACACGTGTGTAGGGGGAGCTTCACATCTCCTCTTATACATTGCATATTATGTGTTATGTGAATTAGGGCTTGTCATCCCTTCTTCATGTAATGCATATATGTAGGGAAGTTAACTTTGCGTCTTTCCCTTCATGAATGTATATCGCATATATCTATTTATTGATTTGTTTGTTTAACCCCTTAGTTAATTCTTTGTTTCGAACAAAAAGGGGAGAAGAATTTATTGATTTGTTTTTACTTTGACCCCTTGTTGATGATTGACAAAAGGGGGAGAAGTATTATATATATATATATATTTTTAGAAAAAGGAGTTATGTTTATGCATATATGTTTTGTGTTTGCAAATAGGAGAAAGAAAAATATTGATGTGTTTCATGTTTATCTCCATGCATTTGCATACATGTTCATGAGCCTTCATTGCATATTTATTATGTTTCTTCCTATGCATGAGTTAAGGGGGAGCTTCCTTGAAGCTTAACTTTAATCTATGCATATATAACTCCATGAGTTTTGTCATCATCAAAAAGGGGGAGATTGTTGGCCCAGTGGCCTTCCACTCTAGTTTTGATGATGATTAACTCATGTAGTTATGTTTACTAATAATCTTGTGATGTTTAGTTTCAGATCATTAACCAAGATATTAGTTGGTGATTAGCTTCAACAAGGAGTTTTGAAGCCTTTCACATGGTGATTCTAGAGCCCGAGCAACAAGATCATATATAGCACTCGTTGAAGTCTAGCTCGTGGATCACGGAGTTTTGGATCGAGTCGCCTTGAAGTCGAAGTTCCTCAGGAAGGCTTAGGTATCCGAGTTTAGATTGTGTTTTAGATCTATTTGTAAAGATTAGAATAGTGTGATATGCTCAAGTTCACAACACACACACGTTTTATGTTTTGGATATTGGTTTTCGGTTTTTGGTTTAACTGATATTAGTTTTCATGTATAGTTAGATCAAAACAAGTTTACATGTTTTTATGTACAATAGATATGTTCTATATACATACATGCTTCATATCTTAGACAAACTTATTTTGGAATGCCTATTCATGTGTTTTAGTGTTTTGGTATTTTAACAAAACATATTTTTGGAAATAAAAGACAAAAACAATTATATGTATATGTTTTATGTATATTGGACCTATGTCCATATGCAACATGTTTTAAAATGCTTAAGTATCATGTTTTTGTATTTGGATAAGGTTTGGACAAAGTTTATTTGAAAAGTCTAAGTTTGAAAAAATACAAGTTTTGGTTTTCGGTAAAATTTATAAGACACAAAAATGGTTCATAATGTTTGAAATTTGTGTTGAAATTTTTAACACAAGTTTATATTTCAATGTATAATGATAAAACTATTTTTGTGGATTTTTAGAAATTTTACGGGATTTTCTAGAATATTTTTAAACCCAATTTTCTGACCCAGATTGCCTTCTGCCAGGCTATGGTGGTCGACCGGCCGGTCAACCGGACCCAGAGTCGGTCGACCAGGCGGTCGACCGACGTGCACAAACTTGTGCACATTGGCTTGGTACTTGGGCCGGTCGACCGCACGGTCGACCGACTGCAAGTCCCCAACTCTCGGGTTGGGGCGGTCGACCGGACGGTCGACTGTTAGCAAGGCATGGTCGACCGGCCAGAGAGCATTTGCTCTCTGGATTTGGGCGGTCGACCGGACGGTCGACCGAAGGCTTCCAACGGTCAAAAATATGACCGTTGGCGGTTGACTGGGCGGTCGACCGCCAGCCGCCAGGACTGACAAACAATCCCAACGACTAGTTTTTTGTTGGAGGCTATTTAAGCATTTCTTTGAGATTTTGCCAAGGTTTTCAAGTAGAAAAATTTGCCTATTCTCTAGTGTTTAAAACAAGTTTTCAAAAGTGTTTAAAGGTTAAAAGAATTCATCTTTGTTTTGTTTTCAAGGGTTTTGGAAAATTCAAAGAAAACTAGGTTTTTGGGATATTGTTTTGGATCTTCATTTCTATCATTTATAAGAGGTTTCCTAAGTAGTTTTTCTTTGTTATTTGATTTCCAAAAACACCTTGATTTTCACACTTGAGGTATATCTCCTATCCTATCTATTTAGGATCATTTGTTTGTGGGAAAAAGGAAATTGTTTGTGATTGAGATATACCACCAAGTTGTAAACCCCTTCATTGTTGTATCCCTCTTTGGTAGAGGTTGATTTGGGTTGTGGTTGACTCCCTCTTTAGTAGAGGTTGAGGTTGTGGTCTACTCCCTCTTGTGTGAGGTGGAGTTGGATTGGTGTTTGCCTCGGTGGAGGTTGTATTTGTTGGTTTGGTAGAGTTTGGTACTCCAGTCTTTGGTAGACCATTTGTATTGCCTCGGTGGAGGTTGTATTGGTTGAGAGAGGAGTTCGGTACTCCTAGTGGATTGGAAATCCTTCTCAGTGAAGGCGGGGACGTAGAGCTCGGTGCTCGAACCTCGAAACATATCTTCTTGTTTGCGTTTTATCAAATGACTCTCAACTCTCTCTTTTTATTTGTGTAGTGCATCATTCATATTGTCATATCTTATATGCTTGTGTTGTACCTTGCATTGATTCATATTGCTTATATCTATATGTTTGGTTGTGTTTGCTTGTGTGCCTCACTTGTGCTTAACCACGAGAGCTTTATATAGTGCCTCAACTCTTATTCAGAGGAATCAAGAGGAGTTAGTCCAGAGCCCTTCACGGGGAATTCGGCTATACTCGTTGGTTGCATTAAGTGTAGTTGCAAATTAGTTTTAATTTCTGCATTTAGTTCATTAGATTAGCGGTACACCTATTCACCCCCCCTCTAGGTGTACTTACATAAGGATCAAGTCTTGTGTCGATTTCTAGCTCTATCTTTCTTTTCTCTCTCTTATTTTCTTCATCGCTTTATTTACTTAGCCTTCAAATTAGTTAGAATTTCCTTTTCTTTTACTTCATAATTTTTTATGCTTATAAAATTTTATTTCGTAGAATAAGATTCCAAGTTTCATCCAAAGATTTCCCAATTATTTAATTTTACCTTTAGATTTTTAAGAACAAAGTTTAACAAGACCCTGTGGATTCGACCATGTTCTTGCCACTGTACGATTCTTTTAAAAGATTCTAGCAAGACTAGCTTTTTCGATAATTTGTAAGTGGCTCAACAACGATGGAGTTCTTCATGACTTTTGAACTGCAAATAATTTTTAGCCCCATTGTTGGGGACTCGTAAAAAAAAAAAAAAAAATCTGTTTTTGAAAATCGACATTTAATATTTTTCTAGTTTTTATTCAAAAAATTTAAAATTCAAAATTCAAAAAAATATTTCTTTTTATTTTTCTTTACCATCCCTAAGATTTAAATTTTTTATTTTTCTTTACCATCCCTAATATTTAATTTTAAATTGTCTTTTGCAGGGATATTGCATGAACGAATGAAGATTTGCACAAACAGGACGGAACTTGCTTGCTTCTAAAAGAATATTACATTGCTAAATTAAATAAAAAACTGCTTGCTTCAGAGTCATCGAAAAGGTTGATATTTTTTAACTCTACCACAAATCTCCTGTCAATTGGGTTTTGAAAGTGCTTTTGATTGGACTTGTGTTGCATTAGTGCATTCTGCATTAAAAGATCTTAAAACTTGTTCCCCCACATAAGGTAGGGATTTCATCACCGTTCCTTAGCTCAAAAATCCAACCATATACAAATTTTTCCCAAGCTTGAACTAATTTAAAATTAAATAGAACTTGACCACTTATATTTCGAGCTTAATAAGTGGATCCTGAAAATCACCTAGAGGGGGGTGAATAGGTGATTATGCTAATCAAAGGGAAATTTAAAAATTAAAGCTACAACAGTCACCAATCAAGAATCACAAGATGAATGCAAGCAAGTAAATATGACAATGATTATGATGAGCAAGAATAAGAGCAAGTATAGTAAAGTAAAGAGTGCAAGAAAGTAAACCAATCGCAAACACAAAGATATGTTATCGAGGTTCGAGCACCCAGCTCTACTCCCCGCCTTCCCCAGAAGGATTCTAGCTACTTCCACTATCACAAAGATCTCAATTACAATGGAGTACCCAACTCCACAATCTCAGTACAAGTAATTTCCTTGGTAGTCAAAAGACCACAAACTCTCTCTTTCAAATATCTCTTCCCTTACAAAGGTCCTTAGAGAATATTGAGTAGGAATGAAGCTCTTGTTGTAAGTGAAGAAAGAGAATTAAATCAGAGAGTATTTGAAAAACCCTTCAGAAAATCAGTGAGAATTTCAGCACAAAAACCAAGAAACAAGTCTCTTTTGAAAGCCTTAAACTTTTAAATTTTCTAGCAATAATTGTTGTAACCAATCTCTCCCCAAACACCCCTATTTATAGGAGAGGGCTAGGGTTTAAGGATAAAACATATTTACTGATGTTTAGGAGGTAATTAGATCAAAATATATCCTTAAACGAATTTTTAAACACAAAAGACAAAAATAAACAGCTCTTAAAAATCTGCCCGTTACTGTTCAACGGCTACATCGGTCGACCGGGCCGGTCAACCGGTAGTACAAAATTCCGACCGTTACAGGCTATCGGTCGACCGACCCGGTCGACTGATACAAACTGTGACTCAAAAATAAATATCGGTCGACTGCCCCGGTCGACCGACAGACATGCACACGGATACGTGCATTCTGCCAGGACCTCGGTCGACTGGTCTGGTCAACCGGACCAGCCTGACACAGACTCGGTCGACTGTCGGTAGACTGCCGGTCGACCGGATCAGGTCAGAAAACGAAATAAAGACAGAATTTTGAGAAGAAAAATATTTTTAACAAAACTATTTTAAACAGGAATTCAGTATGTAACATAAAAAGAAATTTGTAGAAGAAAGATTTTGTACTAAAATATTTTTGTATATTTTATAGGAAATAAACTAAGAATTAGTATATGCGCAAAAACGTGTGTGATTGAGCTTCAAACCTAATCTCTATTCTTTAACAAGCTATAAAACTAAAATAAAAAACCTAAGGACCTCTGAGCAATCTTTACGTCTTTGAGCCATCCAATGCCTTGCTAGTGCCTTCTCTTCTATGATCCTTCCTTGATGAGCAAATTGCCTTCATTGCTATGTGGAACTTAGAAGTTTTTGCAACAGCGAAGCAAATGAACTCTAAACATGGTACAAAACCTGAAACTCATCTTAAACAAAATCATTAGTACCAAATAGCACTAATTTGGTTTGTCATCATCAAAACACAAAAACAATTGGAGAGTGTAACCTCTTGGGCTAACAATCTCCCCCTTTTTGATGATGACAAAACAAATAGGCTATTAACAAAAATATAGGGAGGAGAAAACTCCCCCTCAAATTATGCTATAATTAAAAACACAATAATATGCTCTAGATACCAATAATTGAAATGATGCACCAATTATTGAAACCAATTGAAACAAACAATAATATGCTCTAGATACCAATTTAAACTAAAATACAAAAACTCATAAAACATATAAATTCATATGGAACCAAGACCAAATGAACTTATTTTTGTCCATGTAACTTACTCTCCCCCTTTTTGTCATACATCAAAAAGGGTTATGAGAAACATGTTCAATCAATAATACACATATTTAGTTCTCCACAAATAAACGAAAATCTAGCAAAATCAAGTGGTTTAGTGAAAATATCGGCTAGTTGAAAATCGGTGGAAACATAATCAATATCAATATCACCTTTCTCAAAATGATCTCTAAGAAAGTGATATCTAATCTCAATGTGCTTGGTCTTACTATGTTGATTTGCATTTTTGGTTAAATGAATAGTACTAGTATTATCACAAAATATTTTAAAATTTTTATAATGCAAATCATAATCAAGGAGAGTATGTTTCATCCAAGGACTTGTGCACAACAAGCCCCCGCGGTAACATACTCCGCCTCGGCGGTTGATAGAGCTACGGAATTTTGCTTCCTAGAGGACCATGAAACAAGACAATTACCAAGAAATTGACATGTCCCACTAGTACTCTTTCTATCTACTCTACAACCCGCATAGTCGGCATCCGAATAACTAGTCATTGAAAAATCTATAGTTTTTGGATACCAAAGACCTAATCGAATCGTTCCCTTAACATATCGAATAATGCGTTTTACGGCAATTAAATGAGACTCTTTAGGACACGATTGAAATCTAGCACAAAGACACACACTAAACATGATATCCGGCCTACTTGCCGTTAAATATAAGAGACTACCTATCATGCTTCTAAACAATTTAATATCAACATTTTTACCTTGGTCGTCCTTATCAAGCTTGGTTGTAGTTGCCATGGGAGTGTTGCAAGCTTTAGAGTCTTCAAGTCCAAACCTCTTCACGAGTTCCTTAGCGTATTTGGCTTGAGAGATGAAGTTCCCATCATGCAATTGCTTGACTTGGAGTCCAAGAAAGAAGTTGAGCTCACCCATGGAGGACATTTCAAATTCTAGTTGCATTACCTTCTCAAAATCCTTGCATAAAAGCTCATTAGTAGATCCAAAAATTATATCATCAACATAAATTTGCACAATTAAAATATCATTATCAACATGCTTAGTGAATAGAGTAGTGTCTACTTTACCTTTAATAAAATCATTTGAAATTAGAAAACTTGAAAGTCTTTCATACCAAGCTCTTGGAGCTTGTTTTAAACCATACAAAGCCTTATCAAGTTTAAAAACAAAATCGGAATGAACATGATCAACAAAACCGGGAGGTTGAGCAACAAAAACTTCTTCATTAAGAAAACCATTTAAAAATGCACTTTTTACATCCATTTGAAAAAGTTTAAAATTTTTAAAAGATGCATAAGCTAGTGTTATCCGTATGGCTTCAAGCCGTGCTACGGGTGCAAAGGATTCCTCAAAGTCGATTCCCTCAACTTGAGTGTAACCTTGGGCTACTAACCTAGCTTTATTCCTAATGACATTTTCGAACTCATCCAACTTATTCCTAAAGATCCACTTAGTACCAATTATTGGTCTATCGTGGGGCTTAGGAACAAGGTGCCAAACTTGGTTGCGCTCAAATTGATTGAGTTCCTCTTGCATGGCAAGCAACCAATATGGGTCCGTCTCGGCTTCGAGAATACCTTTGGGTTCAAAATGAGAAATGAAAGCAAAGTTACCACATAGGTCATGGAGTTTGGAGCGCGTTGTGACTCCTTTAGATGCATCACCCAAGATGAGCTCCTTAGGATGATTTGTAGCGTATCTCCAAGCTTTAGGAAGCGGTTGAGTGCTTTCCTCCTTATCCTCTTGAATTTCACCAATAGGATCTAACTTTTCTTCTTGAGCGGGTGAGTCCTTCAAGGATAGTCTCTCCATGTCTTCACCTAATGGTTAAAACTCTACAACATTCTCAACAAACACATTAGATTCTTCAAACTTAACATGCATGGATTCTTCAATGGTTTGAGAAGATCTAATGAAAACTCTATATGCTTTGCTAGTAGAGGAATATCCAACAAAGATAGCCTCATAAGCCTTAGCATCAAATTTACCCAAATTATCCTTAGTATTCAAAACAAAACACTTGCATCCAAAAACTTTAAAATATGCAACATTTGGTTTTCTAGAATGATACATTTCAAAAGATGTTTTAGAAGAATTTTTGCATAAATAAATACGATTCGATATATAGCATGAGGTGTTTACGGCCTCGGCCCATAAATATTGAGGGAGGTCGTACTCACTTATCATTGTCCTAGCCATCTCTTGAAGTGTTCTATTTTTCCTTTCAACAACTCCATTTTGTTGTGGAGTCCTAGGACAAGACATTTCATGCTTAATTCCCTTTCATCACAATAAGTCATGAAGAGTTGGTTAACAAACTCACCACCTCTATCACTCCTTATTCTCAAAATCGGAAACCTTTTTCTTTTTCAACTCTTTTTCTAAAAATCTTAAAGTGAGAAAAAGTTTGATCTTTATTTTGCAAAAAGAAAACCCAAGTAAAACGGGAGAAATCATCAACCAAAACAAATGCAAATCTACTTCCATTTAAACTCTTAGTTTTAGTTGGTCCAAATAAATCCATATGAATTAATTCTAGAGGTCTAGTTGACATGATATCCTTGATTGGTTTGAAGGAAGACTTGGTTTGTTTCCCAAGTTGGCACGCACCACAAATGCGGTCTTTCTCAAAACTCAAGCAAGGAATACCCTTCACCAATTCCTTTGAATTAATTCTAGAAAGATGTTCAAAGATGCATGTCCTAATCTTCTATGCCAAAGCCAAGAATTTTCATCAAAAGCATTTAAACATTTAGTAGAACACTCTACATTAAGCATGTCAATTATATAAACATTATCATCACGAAACCGGTTAAAATACAATCATTCGATTTAACATCAAAAATCTTACAAGTAGAATCATCAAAAACAACTTTAAGACCACGATCACAAAATTGACTAATACTAAGTAAATTATGCTTTAAACCATCAACAAGAACTACATTTCCTATAATAGGAGATGAACCAATTTGAATATTACCAATACCGATGATGGTGCCTTTGGAATCATCCCCGAAGGTGACGGAGCCACCTTCCATGTACCTTGATAGGGTTGTGAAGTTGTTGATGTCCAATGTCATGTGTCTTGAACAACCACTATCAAGGTACCACCGCTCCCTACGTCTTGGAGCTTTGGTGTGTACCTACATCAAACAATTTAAGACTTGATTTTGGTACCCACATTTTCTTGGGTCCTCTAGGGTTAGTGTCATGAACCCAAATAAGATTATTTGTTCTATTTAGTTGATCATAGCAAAATTTAGCTAAATGTCCATTTTTGCCACAATATGTGCATCTATACACTCTACCATATTTAAAAGCATAATGAGTGTGTGATTTGTGAGCATGGGCATTGTGAGCATGAACATGAGACGTGTTAGGTGTAGTGTGAGCATGAGGAATCTTAGCATGAGATGTGTGCTTTTTAGAAAATTTTTCTTCAAGTTTCTTAGTATTAAAGGCACAATCTTTTAAAACTTTTTCAAAATCATTCATTTTGGATTTAAAAGAAGAAATTTCTTTTTCATCAATAATAGGAGATTTTGCCTTACAAGTACTCTTGTAGGCACAAAATTCTTTTTGCATGGAAATGAAATTAGAAGAAATATCATCTTTTTCTTTAGAAACAATGGCAAGTTGATTCTTAAGAAAAGCAACTTCTTTTTGTAATTTTATGCATTCAAGTTTCTTGTTATCATAAGTTTCAGAAAGTTCTACAAAAGCATGCACTAGAACTTCCTTACTTACATCATCATCTTCATCATCAAGGGATTGAGGAGTTACCTTGGGTGTGTTTTGCCATGAAACACATATTAGCTTGATCCACCTCCTCTTCGGACTCGCTTTCCGAATCCCATGTTGCTTTGTAGGCTTTCTTTTCCTCCGGCTTCTTTGGCTTGAAGGAGGAAGTCATTTTCTTCTTGAACTCCGGACAATCCGCCATGATATGTCCGGGTTTGCGGCAATTATAGCATATGATCTTCCGCTCCTCTTTGCCTTCGAATTTTCTCTCCGGAAGTTGAACTTGTTCTTTCGGTACAACCTCTTGACATTCCGCACAAGTAGAGTTAGAGCCTCATCTTCTTCTTCGTCATCTTCATCGTCATCATTGGTGGATGAAGTCTTGAAGGCTATGGATTTCTTCTTTGAAGTAGTGGCCTCTTCTCTCGCCTTCTTCTCCATCTCATGGGTCTTTAGGTTCCCAATGAGACTAATGAGGTCCATCTCGTCCTTGTCGTTCAACTCCTTCAAGGTGGTGGCCTTGATCTCCCATGATGAAGGAAGAGCCCGAATTACTTTCCGCACCTTTTGATCGTTGGAGATGTCATCACCTAATGAAGAAAGACCATTAGTGATTTTAGTAAACCTTGTAGCCATACTATCAATAGACTCATCATCAAGCATTTTAAATGACTCATATTGGGACCTCAAGAGATCTATCTTAGCTCTCTTGACTTGTGAAGTCCCCTCGTGTGTGACCAATAAGTGTTGCCAAATCTCATAGGCGGATTGGCAATGAATTACCCGTGTAAGGTCATCCTCATTCAAGGCGGTTAATAGGGAATTTTGGGCTTTGGAGTTAGCCTCATATAGTTTAAAGTCAAGGTCGGTCCAAGTGCTCTCATCACCATCGGGTGCTACATAGGGTTTAGTCAAGGACTTGGCCACTAAGCTACCCAAAAATTGCAAAAATATAGTCATCCTAACCTTCCAAATTGGGAAATTTAGGCCATCAAATTTAGGTGGGGATTTAATGTTGTCGGCCATGTTTACTAGTGGTGAATGAATGAAATGAAAATGTTGATTAGCAATATTTTAAGGATCTCTCTATGGATGTTAAGCCAAACCTAGAGTCCAAGCTCTGATACCAATTGAAAATCACCTAGAGGGGGGGTGAATAGGTGATTATGCTAATCAAAGGGCAATTTAAAAATTAAAGCTACAACAGTCACCAATCAAGAATCACAAGATGAATGCAAGCAAGTAAATATGACAATGATTATGATGAGCAAGAATAAGAGCAAGTATAGTAAAGTAAAGAGTGCAAGAAAGTAAACCAATCGCAAACACAAAGATATGTTATCGAGGTTCGAACACCCAGCTCTACTCCCCGCCTTCCCCAGAAGGATTCTAGCTACTTCCACTATCACAAAGATCTCAATTACAATGGAGTACCCAACTCCACAATCTCAGTACAAGTAATTTCCTTGGTAGTCAAAAGACCACAAACTCTCTCTTTCAAATATCTCTTCCCTTACAAAGGTCCTTAGAGAATATTGAGTAGGAATGAAGCTCTTGTTGTAAGTGAAGAAAGAGAATTAAATCAGAGAGTATTTGAAAAACCCTTCAGAAAATCAGTGAGAATTTCAGCACAAAAATCAAGAAACAAGTCTCTTTTGAAAGCCTTAAACTTTTAAATTTTCTAGCAATAATTGTTGTAACCAATCTCTCCCCAAACACCCCTATTTATAGGAGAGGGCTAGGGTTTAAGGATAAAACATATTTACTGATGTTTAGGAGGTAATTAGATCAAAATATATCCTTAAACGAATTTTTAAACACAAAAGACAAAAATAAACAGCTCTTAAAAATCTGCCCGTTACTGTTCAACGGCTACATCGGTCGACCGGACCGGTCGACCGGTAGTACAAAATTCCGACCGTTACAGGCTATCGGTCGACCGACCCGGTCGACTGATACAAACTGTGACTCAAAAATAAATATCGGTCGACTGCCCCCGGTCGACCGACAGACATGCACACGGATACGTGCATTCTGCCAGGACCTCGGTCGACTGGTCCGGTCGACCGGACCAGCCTGACACAGACTCGGTCGACTGTCGGTAGACTGCCTGTCGACCGGATCAGGTCAGAAAATGAAATAAAGACAGAATTTTGAGAAGAAAAATATTTTTAACAAAACTATTTTAAACAGGAATTCAGTATGTAACATAAAAAAAATTTGTAGAAGAAAGATTTTGTACTAAAATATTTTTGTATATTTTATAGGAAATAAACTAAGAAATAGTATATGCGCAAAAATGTGTGTGATTGAGCTTCAAACCTAATCTCTATTCTTTAACAAGCTATAAAACTAAAAATACAAAACCTAAGGACCTCTGAGCAATCTTTACGTCTTTGAGCCATCCAATGCCTTGCTAGTGCCTTCTCTTCTATGATCCTTCCTTGATGAGCAAATTGCCTTCATTGCTATGTGGAACTTAGAAGTTTTTGCAACAGCGAAGCAAATGAACTCTAAACATGGTACAAAACCTGAAACTCATCTTAAACAAAATCATTAGTACCAAATAGCACTAATTTGGTTTGTCATCATCAAAACACAAAAACAATTGGAGAGTGTAACCTCTTGGGCTAACAGATCCAATGTGGGAATACTCAAATGATTACTTTCAAACTTTTGAAGAGGAACTTCATTGTCTTAGAAAGGGTGACTTAGCCATTGCAGCGGTGCCTGGACTGGAGGAAGGACTGAATCGCTTGTTTGAAGGCTTTAACCGGTCAGCCCATAACCATTCAACGTAGTTAGGAGCAGTCTAACTTGGAAGAACTTATTCTCTAAAGATTAGTAGTTAAAATATTGATTACCTTCAAATTAAGATCAAGATAAAGAAATAAGCTGATTGATTGAGTCATTTATGTGTGCAATAAAAATAATTCAATTTTCATCCATCCCTCTCCCCTTCCATCATTCTGAAATTCTTTCCTCTCATGGCCTATCCAAATCAAGATCTTTATAACTATTATCATGATAGGCCATTTCCTCATTCTCATCCACCATCTTCACCTCTGGACTTTTATGACCACCACCAACCCACAATCTCATCTTTTTCATCTCATTCTTCAGAACAGTGTCCTTCGATAGGATATTCGTTAGGATTAGATCAAAACCAATTTGGTATATTTCAAGAATCCATGAATAAACTCTATCCATCAAACTTCAATTCGGAGGGTTAGAATTGTCCTGAATTTTCATGGGATCAATCATATCAAAATTCTTCAAATTGGTCCTACACTGAACCATCACTTCCATCATGGGGATTTGATAATAAGCATGAGGAACTGAAGAGCGCATTAGAGAAGAGTTTAGAAGTCATACAACAGTCTATGCTTGAAAACTGTCAAGTCAATCAGAAGATGATCAAATCATGTGCTCACGTAGATATGCATTTCGATCAGATAATGACTTATCTCAATCAACCTGCTTCAACCTCAATTCCAAATCAAACTTAAGAGTTCTATCAATGCTATCAAGTGAACTAATTGAACATACCACAAGAGGCCACACCACATGTTGACATAATTTTTGAATCTATGTCCTCATCATTTCACTTAAATCAAATTAAAGAGTTTGAGCAGGATGTTGAAGCTATCCATGAGATTGACACCTCGTCTTGTCATGAACCACCATTTGAATGATTTTTGATGATGATTTCTATATTTTTTGAGGAATTGTTTAGTAATAAATATAACCACTTTGAAGCATATTGATCATAATGTTGAGGATGTATATGTGGATGATGAGCCTATGTTTCTTGAGGAATTATTTAAAGATGAGTGTGATCATAGTTTTGAGAAGACATGTGTTGAGGAGCTGAAGTCTAGAGTGTTCTTTGGAAAACAGGAACTTGATTTGAGTATTTTCACATTTGATGAGTTATATAATAATCAATCTTTTGAAAACTTGGCTGAGGTCAATGTAACAAACGGAAAGAATCAGGGTCAAGTTGACTATTTCAAAATTGACACACTTTTATAGTTTACTGTTAGGTAGCAAACCAGAAGAAATATATTTCTCATTCTCAAATTTTTACGGGATCACTATTTAAGACAACCATTGGAGCATTTGATGTACCTCGTGCATACTTTCCCAATGTTTAAATTAGCCCTTCTATTTTGATGAGAATAAGACTATAATGGATTAAGTGCTAGAAGATATCAAATCAGTCAAAATTGACATTCCACTCCTAGATGTGATTAAACAATTGACTACCTATGCCACATTACTCAAGAAATTTTGCACTCAATTTAGAAAATCTTGAACATATATTTCAACAATCTTGAATGTACCATCGTCCCGCTTCAAGGACCACGCAAGAAAACTGTTTAATATTCTGGTCTAATATCGGAAGGCTATACATAGAGGTTGAGTGACATGTGGTCGTGTCTAGCTGAAGACATTAAACTTAGTGCTACTGGGAGGCAACCCAGAGATGTTATTTTTCTATAGATAGTTTATTTTTATTTTATCCTTAATTGCATTTCTTTTCAAGAGTTTCTAATTCTTTTCTATGGAGAGATGCTTTTATCTAGATTTAGGGTTGTGCCTTCATCTTTTACTCTCACTTCCTTTTTTTTTTTGTTAGCTTAAATGCTTATTGCAGCTCTCAAGGTACTATCTACCCTTCACCTTGTTCATTTTCAATGCTAGCACTTGTCTTCAATATCTTTTTGAATTTGCAACATGATTCATCATAGTGAGCACACATTTTTACATTGAGGATAATGTCAAGTTTAGATGTGGGGGAGGGTTCTAACATAGGTTATCTTCTTAAAAAAATACTTTTTTGAAAAGAGAGACTATATTTTGCCTTATTTTTGTAAGAAATTAATTTTAAGGAATAAGGAAACATAATTAGAATTGCGATGATCGCCTTCCAGTAAAGCTCGGAAAGCTGCTAAGGATCCAAGGTGAGTCAAGCTTCAAGAGGTAAGTATACTATTAGGAGCACTTAATAGATTCTAGCGATGTTAACTTTCTTTTCTTTTAATTTCTTTTAAAAAATCAACTTTAAAAACAATATTTTCTTCTTCTATTTTCTTCTTTATTCTTTTGATTCTTTCTCTTCTAACTTAACTTAGTATTCTTTTCTTTTCTTTTCAAAACTAAGAAGAAACTTTTAACCGAATTTTTAGTAAACTTAAAAAGAATACCAAAACGCTTCTATCGCTTTTCCTCCTCGTGGATCATGACCCACATAACCACTTGCTACAGCGGTAGTATTGAGGAACTTAGCACATATTAATCTTCCATTTCTAAACTTTGTTTCTCTATACAAGTTTCACCTCGATCAGTAGGAACGGGTCAATGCGGTTTACCTTTAGAGACATGACTAAAGAAGTCAATATCTTTAGTCCAGGAAAACAACCGCGTGACGTGGACAATCAAAAGTTTGAGGTGAACCTCACCTAGAACTTAACAAGTTAGCATAATGAGGAATTAGAATTAGAAGCCGAGTGTAAGTTTGAGTTAGAATATGAGGATTTCAACCTTAATCAGATAGTCGATTCTGCTATGAATTAGGCATCAAGCCCAATTTTACTGAATTCGGAGCCAACAAACTTGACTCCTCCCTCTATTCTTTCCCTTCAGTAGAATTGAAACCCTTGTCCAAATATCTCAAGTACATCTACCTAGGCAGACAAGAGACCCTTCCAGTCATCATCGCATCTCATCTGACTACAGGACAAGAAGAGAACCTTATGTCAGTCCTTAAGAAAAATAAGAAAGCCATTGATTGGACCATGACCGACATTAAGGGATTGAGTCCAGCTATAATTCAACATCGCTTTCATCTAAATAAAGAGAAGATACCAAAGAGGGACCCGCAGCGTAACTTAAACCCTATATGCAAGAGGTTGTTCATGTTGAAATCTTGAAACTCTTAGATAATGAAATAATTTATCCCATTTCTAATAGCCAATGGGTTAGTGCAGTCCACGCGGTTTTGAAGAAGTCTGATTTCACCATGGAAGAGAATAAGAACGAAGAGTTAGTATGAACATGACTCCCCACCAAGATTCGAGTTTGCATTAACTATAAAAAGTTGAATGTTGTCACTCATATGGACCACTTTCCTCTTCCATTCATAGATCAAATACTTGAACCACTAGCTTAACATAACTACTACTATTTCTTGGATGGTTACTCGAGATACAATCAGATTTCAATAGCTTCAGAAGACCAAGAGAAGACAACATTCACCAGTCCATTTGGGACATTTGCTAATCGCCGAATGCCTTTTGGCTTGTACAATGCCCACACAATTCTTCAACATTGCATGTTAAGTCTATTATCCAACATGATAGAACGGTTTCTTGAAACCTTCATGGATTATTTCTCCATCTATGGAGATTCATTCGATCAATGTCTTCACCATCTTGAACTTATCTGCCAACAATGTGATGAAAGAGCTTGACACTAAACTGGGAGAAATTTCACTTCATGGTAAAATATGAAATTATCTTGGGACATACAATCTCTAGGAAAGGGATTGAAGTAAATATCATAGCTAAGCTTTCTATGCCTAAATGTGTGAAAAGTATCTGATCCTTCTTAGGACATGTCGGGTTCTCTAATAGATTTATTAAGGACTTTAGTAAGATTTCTAGACTCTTGACCAACCTCTTAGCTAAGCAGGTGCCCTTCACTTTCGATAATGGATGTCTTATTGCTTGGGAGAAGCTTAAGAAAGAACTCATTTCTGCACTAATCATTTCTGCCGTAGATTGGTAAAAGTCATTTGAGATCATGTGCGATGCTTTAGATTTTTTCATTGGTATTGTCTTATGACAATTCTTTGATAACAAGTATCACATGATCTACTACTCAAGTAGGACTCTCAACTATGCTCAATTGAACTACACTATAGCCGAGATGGAATTCTTAGCTATAGTGTTTGCCTTAGAAAATTATGACCATACCTAGTTGGGTCGAAACCACCATCTTCATCGATCATTCTGCGCTTAGATATCTCATGCTTGAGAAGGATGTCAAAGTATGACTTATTCGTTAGATTCTTCTTCTTTAAGAATTTAATCTCTAAATTCGAGTGAAAAAGGGCATAGAAAATATTATTGCCAATCATTTCTCACGTATCCCAATGCTCCTCGCAATGAACTGCTAATCAATGACAATTTTCTCGATGAACAACTCTTAATTGCCTGATAGAACCATAATTTGACTATATAGTCAACTACTTAGTCACAAACCAAACACCATCTTATTGGACGAAATAAGATGTCTACCGATTTTTATCTCAAGTCTGGTATTATATTGGAAAGAACCATATCTTTTTAAGTATTGTTCAGATCAAATCACTAGGAGATGTATTTCTGATGAGAAAATCAAGAGTGTTCTTTCATTCTGTCACGAGCTTGCATGTGGCGGACATTTTGGTCCCCGCAAGGCTACTGAAAAGGTGTTACAAAGTGGGTTCTATTAGTCTACTTTGTTCAAAGATGCCTTTTAGTTCTGCAAGACGTGCCCAAGATGTCAAATGATAGGTAGGATCTCAAAATCTAGCATGATGCCCCTCAACACAATTTTAGAAATAGGACTTTTTGAAGTTTAGGGCATTGACTTTATGTGTCTTTTCTAGTTTATTTGGGAACCATACATTTTTGTTGCTGTGAACTATGTGTCTAAGTATGTTAAAGTCATTCCTAGCAAAATAAATAACAAAAAGGTTGTTGTCAAGTTCTTGAAAGAGAATATTTTCTCGTACTTCAAAATGCCTCGTGCTATAATCAGCGATAAGGGCACTCATTTCTGCAATAGTTCTTTTGAAGCTCTTATACGAAAATATGTCATCACACACAAGTTATCTACATCATATAATCCCCAAATTAGTGAGCAGGTAGAGGTCTCGAATAGACAAATCAAACTAATCTTAGAGAAGTCTGTGAGTCAAAACTGAAAAGATTGGTTCACAAAATTGGTCGGTGCCTTATGGGCCTACATGACTGCTTTCAAAACGATCTTAGGTATGTCTCCTTATCGGTTTGTCTTTGAAAAGACTTGCACCTATTTGTTGAACTTGAGCATCATGCCTTATGGGCAATTAAACAATTGAATATTGATCTAGACAAGGCCAGCAAACTTCAAAAACTGCAAATTTTCAAACTTGAGGAATTGAGAAATGAAGCCGATGAAAATGCAAAGATAACAAAACATAGAGTTAAGGTCTTTCATGATAAATTTATCATAAAAAAAACTTTTATCACCAGACAAAAATCTTACTCTACAATTCTTGGCTTCATCTTTTTTCATAAAATTTGAAATCGAGATGAACATGGCTATTCATTGTGAGAACCGTGTTTCAACACGGTGCAGTAGAGATTTGCGACCCTAAGCATGATAATATATTCAAGGTTAATGGTCAATGCCTTAGACCATTCTTGAAATGGGTGTCGAAAAATGAAGCAGCGATGGGTCACACCACTAAAAGACGAAAATCAAAGTGACACATGTAGCCCGAGATCAAACTCAAGAAGTCTGCTCCCCACACTTTCACTCAGAGTCCTCGAGAATACATAATTCCTGAGAATCCGTTCCCGACCACCTGCCAAAGAGTGGGAACAGAGGGACATCTTTAGTGGTCAGTTTTCATCCTTACGAGATTACGACATGTGTCCATCCAATCTCAGGGCGGATGTGTGATGCATTGCTGATTGAGCTAGAACCTGCACACAAATACAGAATTTCAGAGATACAAAAATAGAAGTGCAAGGTGCTCAATTCTACTGCAATAGCAAGTGGCTATGCGAGTCATGATCCACAAGGAGGGACTAGCGATGGAAGCTTTTCTAGCAAGTTCTCTTTTATGCTACCATTAATGGTTAAAGTTCTTCTTTATTTTCTTAAAAAGAAAAGAAAAATAAATTACAATGAAGTTAGGCAGAAAGTTAGAGATTGGGAAGATGGAGAAACAAAAATTGGATATGTACAAAGAAATGGAAAAGGAGTGATAAAAGAAGTGGGTGTTGTTGGTGTTGGTGATCTAAACTAAAGAAATAAAAGAAAAGAAAGAAAAGATTAAAGAAATACTTACCTCCTTTGGTTGATGACTTACCTGGAACCCTTGCATGTTCTACCTTTCTTCGGAGGCGTTCAACGCATAAGCCATAAGATCGAGCTCAATCCCCATTCGCATTACATCATCAAGACGAACAAGAATGAAATGATACAGAGTCTTGAGGAGGAGAACATCATCATGAAATATCGTTGGCACTCACACAAACATTGTTATACTGATGCTACTAGATTCACTTGAATGCTCATCATAACCAAAAGAGAAAAAGTAGAAAGAAGAAGAAGGAAACAAAAGTAAAGACGAACATAAAAAAAAAAATTACCTTTTATTGCTTGCAAAAACGATGGAAGAAAGGAGGAGGCACATCAGTGTCACTCTCAATATAAGCTTCACTCTCTTACTTACATGAATCTCAATCTAACCTAAGCTTAAAAAGAAATTAAAATTACATAAAAAGAAAACAAAACCTATACTACAAAGAATGAAAAACTGGATTAAATCATATCTCTGCATGATCGTCCCCATTTACAGTGAAAAACCTGCTTTTTATAGGTAAAAACCCAGAGGGGAGAGGCGTCAGAAGATAGGGGGAGCAGACGCTCCCCCTAACTCCCTAACAAAGCCGCGAAAATGCGGCTTTGGCCATGTTTTCGCGGCCAGGGTGCGGCCAAGTTGCCACACCCTGTTGGTGGAATTTCCCCGCTTCGCGATTGATGTTTATCTTCAGCTGGATTTACAGTTTAAGTCCGAAATTTTGACGAAATGCCTTTGATCTTTGGCCTCAATCGCTGATATGGGATGATTCATTTCAATCGGTTTTCAACCTCTCTGATTTGCTAAGATTTGCCCTGATTCACTGATTTCGAATTTATTCTGATTTAATTCAGTTTTTGATGGGCTTTTGGGCTCATTTTTCTTCACTCTCCTTTAGGAATGGGCCTACAAATAAATTAATTAATAATTAGGAACAAGCAGAGTTTATTTAATAATAAGTATGAGAATATGATAATAAATGTGCCATCTTAGCGACCGATCAATTACCCTCTCCAAATCTTTTAAAGGAAGCCCCAATTCCATTCAAACTTCGAGCAGTTCAAGCAGTTGGAAGATTAGGTTGCAAGTACCCCCATCTTCAGGTTAAATTTATATCTGAACCTAACGGTTAAAACTTCAGAGTGGATTGACAATAATTATAGCTGGACGAAGACCCTTGGATAAAGGCAAACTCGTGTCCTGTCAATTCAAATGAGGATGTTCAGCTTCAACTATCTTCAATATAAGCAGTTGAGATAGATAGATATTCTGATAAATGAGAACTTTGTAATCTTATCCAAATAGGAGCCCACCTGTATAAAGAGTAGATCCCTCCAACGAAAAGGGATGATCAACCAAAGCCATAAACCCTAGCGTGTCAGATTGAAGTGATCACCATTATAGTCTTCTCTAAATTACAGTGAAATCTACTCTCTCCTTCTGTGTGATTTTTCCCGTTAAGGTTTCCATGTAAATCTTAGTGTTTGTGCTGGTTTGATCTGAGATTCATTTTTGCCCATCTCTCCAATTTTGGTGCATAGGTAAATTCCTTAGGAATTACTCACTGCAGGTATAATTAAGTTAAAATTAAGTTCTCACTTTAGATTCTATCAAAATTGAGATTTATAGTTTGTTCTATAAGCTTAGTTTATTTAGAATCAAATTGAGTTTTATATGGATATATCTCAAAGAAATGAGTTTTGTTGTTTGAAATATATATTGGAGTCTATCCATATATATTAGAGCTCAATTTGATAAAACAAACTTATTTTGATATTTAAATTTTGATTTTATCAAAAGCTTGATGTTGTGAAAATAATATCTGAAAATATGTTTTATTGTATGAAATGTGATTGGTTTATCCATTCACATTAGATTTTCAAAAGTGTTTATAGAAACATGTTTTCGTGTGTATGATAGGAACTTAACTTGTTTAAGTTTTATTTTTAGAAAAATATTTTTATATAGTTTATATTTCAAAAATGAATTTAACATGTCTCAAAAATAAGTTCAAATGTTTGTATTATATGTTACTTCTTGATCACACATGTTTGTGAAATCACCAAGGGATGAATAGGTGATGTGCTAATCAAATGCAGAACTAAAAACTTTAACTACTAAAATTAACACATAAATGATAACCAAGAAGTGAAATCAAATTTTCAGTGAAGAGCTCTATAACTTCACCTTAAGATTCTATTTAATAAGAGTTGAGGTGCTTAATTGCTTTCTTGGTTCAAACAAGTACAAGTATTTAAAACTATATCCAGCATGTAATGATAAGCAAATATTAGCAAGTAAGATATAAATAAGAGTGAGTAGAGTTGAGCTGAGAGAGAAAGAAGAACAATCGCAAATATAAAAGATTTGTTTCGAGGTTCAAGCAACTTTCTTTACGTCCCTGTCTAGCTGAAGACGTTAAACTTAGTGCTGCTAGGAGGCAACCCATAGATTGTTTAGATCTTGTGTAAAGGTTGATAGTATTGATATGCTCAAGTTCACATACACACACAAGCTTAAAGTTTATTAGTTTATTGGTTTCGATTTAACCGGTTTTGGTTTTCATGTCAAAAACATAGATATATATCTTATATATATATTAGATTCTATCCATACACAATATGTTTCAAATTTGTTTCAATATCATGTTTTTGTATTGATTGTAGTTCATTTTTGCATCATCTTCCACCTCTATACCATGCATTATATCAATAAAAATTGGTTTTTTACCCTTTTCTCTCTATTTTTGCAGGTCCATATTTTAATGGAGAAGAGGCCCATAAATCCATGTAATTATCAAAGAATTAAAGGATTAATCAAGGCCCAAAAGAGAAGCCCAAGAGTTGAGCCCAGGTTCTGGAGTCACCCATGCGCCCAGTCAGACTTCTAGAAGCGCCAACGTGGCTAACAACCTGCGAAAAAACAGCAACAGAATTCGCTGGCTTAACGGCCTAGATTCTGCCACAGAAACGCGGCTCTGGCCGCGGATCCGCGGCAGGAATCTGGCCGTTGAGCCTGAGATTTGATCCGACGGTTCAGATTTGGGAGCCCCTTCTTCTGAAGCCTATAAATAGACCATCAGGGCCAGTGCGAGAGAGGAGGAGAGAATAGAGGAAAGAGCTTGTAATTTTTGGTTTTTCTCTAGGTTTTTAGTGCTCTTAGTCTTCTTCTTCCTCGTAGAAATTCTGCAAAAGAGAGAAAGAAAGAGAGTGAGAGCTTGTAATCAAGGGGTGACAACTTGAAGCAAGGATTAATCCAAAACTTTCTTCTCAACTCTTGCAATTTCTAGTGCTTTTCATTACTTGCTTTATTTCCTTCAAGCTTTACTTTCATAGCATGATGTTTTGTTATTTTCTTTTTATTGTAATGGATAGCTAACTTCTTCTAACATGATGAGCTAACCACTAACTTTGCTAACTTCTAACTCTTGGGTGATTGCTAATTCTTAATCTTACAAATGTTGAGTCTCTTTCATCCCCGATGGGTTACTTTCATTCTTGGCAAACTCTTGTTGTAATTCCATATGATTCATGTGTGCCTCATTTAGAGCCTTGTCTTTAGAACAAGTGCCTTGATGGAACATGGAGATGGAGCACCAACCATATGTTATTTGTTGTACAACATCTTACTTCAATGCTAACATGATGTATGGCCTTGAATGACTAATGAATTTTGTATCTTCTTCCTTAGCATCCCTTGAGTGACACTCCTCGATTCCAC
This sequence comes from Agave tequilana, assembly GCA_038442645.1. Taxonomy (NCBI): domain Eukaryota; kingdom Viridiplantae; phylum Streptophyta; class Magnoliopsida; order Asparagales; family Asparagaceae; genus Agave; species Agave tequilana. Next base: position 78,484 of record JAVJIF010015408.1, read on the forward strand.
CATTGAAATTCTATCTTGAGAGCCGATGAAATCAATGAGGCTACAAGACAAGTCTAAGAAGATCACCCATCCATCAAGTGGGAAAGTACATTGACCAACAAGCAAGACAAACACTTGCCGATGAATCAACATGAGGCATGCATCACCATAATGGAGATTAGTAAGTTAGCAAATTAGAAAGGTTAGCTAGTCATGGTTTTTCCCATCTAAAAGTCTTTTACAAGTTTTCCTTCTTTTAGTATTCTTTCTAAAGCAATTCTTGTTTTCGAATTATTTTCATTTTCTTCCATCGTTTCTATTTTCATGTACAAATCCACTACAAATTCTTTCACCTATTTTACCATGTCTTTTTCATTCTTTTGAAACAAAGAAGAACTTTCGTTTTCTTTCTTCAACATCGAACCGTAAAGCTTCCATCGTGAGCTCTCCTTGAGGATCGACCCGTATAGCCTATGCTACTATGGTGAATTGGAAGGAATACATCAAGCATTGTGAATACATTTTGGAGTAATTAAGCACCTAAGGTTGACTCTAAACCTTCTCTCTTTTGTTGAATATCTGTGCAATTCTACTCCACTATTCCTACCTTATAAAATTTTTGGTGCCGTTGCTGGGGAGAGTAACGGTTTTTGATTCAATTGAAGAACTAAAAGAATTTTCTTCTCTGTTGCAGGTTACAGGTTGAAGAAACAGGAATCCAAGCATTGCAGTAACATATAAGTGGCCTTGGGCCTCTGCTCTCGAAAGCAGAGACCAGGTGCCCTCGGATTTGCCGCGAAATCTCGGCCCAAGCCGCGGATCCGCGGCAATGATGAGTTGACTACTAATCTGTTTTTGTGCAGGGTTGCTTGCTCTGCAAAAATACAGCTGCTGCAGTACTTAATTCTTGTATGCTTCACCATATTCCTGCTAATAATCAACAGTAAAATATTGGTTGCAAAGTTAAAAATTGATTAGACGTTTGCATTTCTAGGCACATGTCTTTTCAATTCATTTACTTTACTGTTGAAGAGTGCTGGAGTAAGGTATGTGCGCATTGCATATCGAATAGGACTCACTTCTTAGTGATTTATATCGCTTTGAGTGAACCTTGTTTGCTTATACTTTACACTTGCACCAAACTAATTTTAAGGGCATAACCCTATAAATAAGATAAGGTGGGGGATTTCATCACCCTTTCCTTGGTCCAAAAATCATTTTCCAAGCACTCACAATCCCAAGCTTTTAATAAAATCTGATAGACGTTGGCCCTAGGGACATCCGGACTCAGTAGGAGATCGGCTGAAGTTGGAAGTTTTCTTTTATTCATACTCCGGTGAAATCAGTGTCTAAGGCTGGGGATTAAGAGGTTAAGCCTCGAAGATACCGTGGTTTGGCATAATTAAGGCCCATTGCTTACGCACGGATACCTCCCACCGTATTTTGCCCCTACCTGGCTGATTAGCTGTGGTCTGATTCAAGCAACAACCTTCTTTGGTTCATCGAACAGTTAGGAGTCGTCTAGGTCCAGGTATCCTAGATAGCTTGTGATTGATTTTTCTTTTATTATTTATTATTTTCATTTTTTCGCTGGTGTGATCGGTGAACGTTGTTTGTGACTGTATATGCAAGAGTGGTACCGTGATACAGATTCTGCAAGACTTGTTAGATTTTCTACACTTGCACATACACCACCACTTGACACTACCCTAATAATGGAAAACAACGTTTCGCTTCAAGATAGATTTTACCCGATTCACACTTCACTTCCGTCATGCATTATTCTCCCTGTTACCAATGGAAATCATTTTGAGCTGAAACCACAATTCATCAATACACTTCCACGATTTTATGGTTTAGAGTCTGAGGACGCGTACTTCTTCATTCGAGAGTTTGAAGAAGCATGTGTAATGATGAGAATTTCCCAATTGACTGAGGATGCTGTTAAGTTAAGATTCATACCTTTTGCGCTGAAAGATTTAGCTAAGAAATAGCTTTACAATCTTCCCGCTAGTTCGATATCTTCATGGGATGATTTTGTAAAAGTCTTTCTTAAGAAATTTTATCCCATTCACAAGACAGCCCTCATGAGAAAGAACATCATGCAATTCAAGCAGGAATCAAACGAACCCTTCTGGAAATATTTTAAGCGTTTCAAAGACCTTCTAGCCCTATGTCCTCATCACGGCATAGAGAAATGGCGTCAGTGCCAAATTATTTATGACGGACTTGATTACCAAACGAAAACACTCCTTGAATCCATGTGCCAAGGGGAATTTTTGAAGAAAGATGAGAATCAGGGGTGGAATCTCTTTGAAGCCTTAGCTAAGAAACAATTCAGTGGGAGTCATGCCCTGATAAACCCACTCCCACCACTTTCAGAACCGGTATGCATTTCATAGAATCCTCCATAGCAGCTGAGGCTAAGATCACATAATTAATGAAGAGGATAGAACTGCTTGAGTCAAGGGAACATTCTGTTGTCAATCAGGTCAACCCATCACCTGTGGTCAAACAGGTTGCACCTTTTGCCATGACCTCAACCATGTATTCGAGGAGTGTCCTGTATACCAGTCTCAGTCATATCAGGAGAATACGAATGCTGCATTTACCAGACCCCACAACAATCCATACTCCAATACGTACAATTCGGGATGGTGAAACCATCCAAATTTTTCTTGGAGTCAGTCTGGTCCTGAGCAACCTAGGCTACCATTTCCAAATCAATATCATGCTCAGCCTCCTCAATACAGTTTCTACCAAAATTTACCGATTTTCATCCATATCAAAGTCCACCACAATCACAATCTTATCAGAGCCCACCACACTACCAAACACACTTCCAGTCTCCATACCATCAATATCCACCCCAGAATGATTCAGATAAGAAAATATCAAAGTTGGAAAAAATGATAGAAACCTTCATAAAAACCCAGCATCAGGAAATGAATAAAGTACAGGTCCAGATAAGCCAATTGGCTAAATCTGTAAATGAGAGACAAAAAGGTATGCTACCCAGCCAGCCATTGCCCAATCCCGAACATCACTTCCCTCTGCATGAAGTGGAAGACATGGGCCCCAGTCATTGCAACGCTATTCATATTCTGAGATCTGAAAAACAGGTAGATAATAGGGTTTCTAATCAATCATTCAAATCAATGCCAAAGTCAACACCTCCAATTCCAGTGCAACCAACTCTAGACAATCCACCTTCTAGTTCAGAGCCATCAACTTCAAAAGCCAAAGGAAAAGAAAAAGTAGATGAGCAACCTTATAAGCCTAGTGTACCATTTCCAAATAGGCTGACAAATCACAAGTTAAATGCTCATATGGAGAAGATAAGAGAAATGTTTAACAAGGTCCAAATCAATGTACCTCTTCTTGATGCCATACAACAAGTGCCATCATATGCAAAATTTTTAAAGGAAATGCACCAAGAAGAGGAAAACACAAGTCCCTAAGAAAGTCTTCCTAGCTTCAAGCATCAGTGAGTTGTTCACTGGGTCAATTCCTGTGAAATACAAGGACCCAGGGAGCCCGACAATCTCTTGTGTCATAGGACAGACTACCATAAATAGGGCACTACTTGATTTGGGGGCCAGTATCAATCTCCTGCCTTTTTCTGTGTATCAACAATTAGGGTTAGGTGATCTCCGCCCTATCCAAATGACGATACAACTGGCTGATCGCTCTGTTAAGAGACCCAAGGGGGAAATTCACGATGTTCTTGTCAGAGTTGGGAGTTCATTTACCCTGTTGATTTTGTAGTTCTTGAGACACAACCTGTGTCTAATACCAATCATAGGGCTCAAACTCCTGTCATCTTGGGACGACCATTCCTGGCTACAGCAAATACCATCATCAATTGTAAGAATGGGTCAATGAGGATAACTTTTGGTGACATGACGAGAGAAGTGAATGTCTTCAGCATGCAACCTCGTAGGATAAAAGAGCAAACATTCGAGGTTAACTTTGTCAGAAACAATTGTGAGGAGAAAAGTAAAGATGAGTCGCAAGTTTGTGATTCTCTTGAAGTGGAAAATCCTGTTATCCGAGTACCCTTTCAAAAGGGGAAAGTTAATTTGGATATTTTCACTTTCAGTGAGCCAACCGTGAATATATCCCATGAGGATACAATTCAAGAACCTCCGATTGATATATCTTTTGAAGACCTCTTCGCTGACGAAATCATATGTTTGGATGAGCCAACTCGGGGTCGGTTAACTAATTGTACATCTCTGAAGGAAAATGTTGACCTCAGTTTTGAGGAGTTGTATGAAGATGAGCTGGAATTTCTTAACATTGGGAATAAAGAAATTCAGAGTAAAAAAAGTGGTGATGAAGAAATTTTTAGTGAACATTGTGGTGAAATGAGGATGAATAACAATGAGCAATTGAAACTGGAAATGCCTAAGGCTCAGAAAATATTGAACTCGTTTCCCAACTGAGCCCGCGCAAACAGACACATTGGAACGATGGGAAACGGGCCAGAGGGAAACGACCAAAGAAAAGCCTAGGCGATGGACACATTTGTATATATTCCTTGTAAATAATTTTTTGTACTCTTTTGTAAATAATAAAAAAAAAGAAAAGAAGAAAATGAGGGACTTTTGTGCTAATTCATTTAAAAGAGTTCTACAACTTTCAAAACCCTAGGTTTCTACATATTACTTCTCCCTAGGGTCAAACTCCTTCACTTCTTTCAAACTTCAAATCCCTAGGTTTGTAAATATTACTTTTTAGCTAGGGATAAAAGTGGGACTCTGAAACCTTTTCCCCCTATAAATATCCTCTTTACCCTACCCCTCCTCTCTTCAAACGCAAAACCAATCTCAGATCTGAAACCTCCATTCGAGCGCCGCCCTCTGCAATTTTTTCCTTCCCCAAAGACTTCCTGTCAGCCGCGCTTCCGCGACCCTGGCCGCAGATCCGCGGCATCCTTGACGTTTTCAGAGCGCCGCCAAAGTCTTCACCAGTCGATTTCTGACTCTCGTGGCCGATCTGGTGCCACAGATTCCATCAGACCTTTTCTGTGCCCTCTGCAAGATCGGAATTTTTTTCCCCCACGAATTCCGGGGGCGGTTTGAATTTCGATCTCTCCATTCTATTGCTTTGATCTAAATTTATAGCATGGCACCTAATATTTTTGCTGAAAAAGATTTTGGAAAAATTTTGTGTGATCCTAATGGCTATGGACATATGTTCCTAGATCGGATTAGGGCATGGGATTGGTATGCTTTAGTGTACGATAATTCTGAGAACGATGCTTTTTACTGTCCTGAATTGGTAGCACTGTTCTACACATCCATTGACCATGCATCCGTAGATATACACACATACCAATTCACCGTGCACATGCCCTTGGGCGACTTGTTTATCACGCTTCCTCTCCTTGAGGAAATCACCAGTGTCCCTAGTATCACACAGCACAGCGACCCTCTCCCACTTATCGATTACATGACAGTTATGGGGCTCGCTGTACGGAGCAAGATCGCGGGCTAAAGGCCAGCACCACTTTTAGAAACGTACATTATGTTGGACGCTGGATCCAACGTAACATCTTAGGTCTGGACCATACAACGTCATTCAACCGCCCGGTGTTGTAGATAATTTACGATTTGATGACTAGGCAACACACGGTCTATTTAAACAAGACCATCTTCCACGCAATCATTGCCAACTCCTCACGCACCCGGGGTGCCAAACATTCTCATACCATTCTGATTACGCGTCTGTGTAGGACTTTCCTACCGGACGCTGTCTTTGATTCTTTTGACCGGGTGTTTGTTACACCAGAACGACCCACCAGCTCCTATAACAGTTGTTTGCACGCGGTTTGGACTCCTAGTATCCAACCCGAAGATATACCGGTGGAGTCCTCTTCTGAGGAAAGTTTAGAGGAGGAAGATGAGCCTCAATTTTGGCGTCAGGATCCCCCAACAGATTCACATGCCTTCATGTCCACCATATGGAAGGGCATGAAGAAGATTTTTAGGGGGCAGATTCGACTAAGGAAGAAAGTGGAGGAGCAATCCTCTAGGTTTGACCGCATTGAGGCAGGGTTACGGCGGTCACAGTCGGCTGGACCCAGCACCACTGCTGGTCCAAAACGGCGGAGGGAGTGATTTTATACCTTTACCTATTTTCATGCATCTTTTATATTGCATACATTGAGGACAATGCATGAGATAGGTATGAGGGGTAGATTCTAACCTAGGATTTTCATTTTCTTTTTAGGCTTTTTATTTTTCTTTCTAGGATTTTCATTTTTTTTTAGATTTTACCTTTCTTTGTAGATTTTCTATTAGATTTTATTTTTAGAAAAAAATTATAGAAAAAATAATAAAAAATAAAGGAAATTCTTGATCCATGTTAAAAGAATCAAGCTTGACTTTAGGGATTAAGGAAGCTCTTAACTATGATTTCTAATTATATGTCGAAAAGAGGAGTTTTGTTAGATTTTTAGGTTAAGTAATAAAGGATAAGAAAGATTACTAGATTTTAATTCTTTCTTTAGGATATATACATTAAACATATTGAAGGATTAATCAAAGACTTTGTGACTTTATTTACATATATATATAATAAAAAAAGAAAAGAAAAAAATAAAAATAAATAAATATATATGTATATAAATAACTAAATAAATACTTAGCCACTAATTAAGCTGGTTAGTCGTGCCTCAAGAAGTATTGCCAATCACGCCTAAAGGTGGTTAAGTCCTTAATTCCTTCGTGGCCTAGTTTACTCGAGTCCTCGAACCGGAGGGATGTATCTTCATCTGGTGCCCTAAGACCGACTGGTTTGGGAGTCATCGGTAAGAGACTCGCTACAAGGGTAAATTAGAAAGCCTAAGGAATGCTAAGGAAATGTAAATAAATAAATATTGTATATAAAAAAAAAGAAAAAAAATGTTATATATATTAGTAAATAAATAACTTAGTCTGAGAAAGATCCTTCATATTTATAGATGTATATATACTAGGATAGAGGCAAAATCTGGTTTTTGATCTCTTCCTTAAAAACTTAACCTAAGTTGAAGACAAAACTCTAAATAGACGCTTATAAAAGGAATGACAAGTTTAGCGTAAGCTGAAACTTATAACTCAAGTAAGAATCTTGAAAACATGGTTCAAAATTTTCACTAACACTTTTATTTTTCTTTATGGATTTTGTGGGTGCAATCCGCTGAAAACCCTCAGGAGACAACACTCCTCCTCTAGGGTAACCTAGAGGTTTAACGGCTTGTTGCACGTGCACAGTGCAATCGTGTCACCTACGAAAGTGGTGTAATAATCTAGTTAGGATTTTCTTTCCTTTTTGCTCGGGGACGAGCAAAAGCTAGGTATGGGGGTGTGATTGTAGTTCATTTTTGCATCATCTTCCACCTCTATACCATGCATTATATCAATAAAAATTGGTTTTTTACCCTTTTCTCTCTATTTTTGCAGGTCCATATTTTAATGGAGAAGAGGCCCATAAATCCATGTAATTATCAAAGAATTAAAGGATTAATCAAGGCCTAAAAGAGAAGCCCAAGAGTTGAGCCCAGGTTCTGGAGTCATCCATGCGCCCAGTCAGACTTCTAGAAGCGCCAACGTGGCTAACAACCTGCGAAAAAATAGCAACAGAATTCGCTGTCTTAACGGCCTAGATTTTGCCGCGGAAACGCGGCTCTGGCCGCGGATCCGCGGCAGGAATCTGGCCGTTGAGCCTGAGATTTGATCCGACGGTTCAGATTTGGGAGCCCCTTCTTCTGAAGCCTATAAATAGACCATCAGGGCCAGTGCGAGAGAGGAAGAGAGAATGAGGAAAGAGCTTGTAATTTTTAGTTTTTCTCTAGGTTTTTAGTGCTCTTAGTCTTCTTCTTCCTCGTAGAATTTCTCTAGGTTTTTAGTGCTCTTAGTCTTCTTCTTCCTCGTAGAAATTCTGCAAAAGAGAGAAAGAAAGAGAGTGAGAGCTTGTAATCAAGGGGTGACAACTTGAAGCAAGGATTAATCCAAAACTTTCTTCTTAACTCTTGCAATTTCTAGTGCTTTTCATTACTTGCTTTATTTCCTTCAAGCTTTACTTTCATAGCATGATGTTTTGTTGTTTTCTTTTTATTGTAATGGATAGCTAACTTCTTCTAACATGACTAGCTAACCACTAACTTTGCTAACTTCTAACTCTTGGGTGATTGCTAATTCTTAATCTTGCAAATGTTGAGTATCTTTCATCACCGATGGGTTACTTTCATTCTTGGCAAACTCTTGTTGTAATTCTATATGATTCATGTGTGCCTCATTTAGAGCCTTGTCTTTAGAACAAGTGCCTTGATGGAACATGGAGATGGAGCACCAACCATATGCTATTTGTTGTACAACTTTCTTACTTCAATGCTAACATGATGTATGGCCTTGAATGACTAATAAATTTTATATCTTCTTCCTTAGCATCCCTTGAGTGACACTCCTCGATTCCACCATTGAAATTCTATCTTGAGAGCCGATGAAATCAATGAGGCTACAAGACAAGTCAAGAAGATCACCCATCCATCAAGTGGGAAAGTACATTGACCAACAAGCAAGACAAACACTTGCCGATGAATCAACATGAGGCATGCATCACCATAATGGAGATTAGTAAGTTAGCAAATTAGAAAGGTTAGCTAGTCATGGTTTTTCCCATCTAAAAGTCTTTTACAAGTTTTCCTTCTTTTAGTATTCTTTCTAAAGCAATTCTTGTTTTCGAATTCTTTTCATTTTCTTCCATCGTTTCTATTTTCATGTACAAATCCACTACAAATTCTTTCACCTATTTTACCATGTCTTTTTCATTCTTTTGAAACAAAGAAGAACTTTCATTTTCTTTCTTCAACATCGAACCGTAAAGCTTCCATCGTGAGCTCTCCTTGAGGATCGACCCGTATAGCCTATGCTACTAAGGTGATTTGGAAGGAATACATTAAGCATTGTGAATACATTTTGGAGTAATTAAGCACCTAAGGTTGACTCTAAACCTTCTCTCTTTTGTTGAATATCCGTGAAATTCTACTCCACTATTCCTACCTTATCATATATCCATATGAGTTTTAGAGAAAACGATTTTCCATTTCAAAAATTCAAGTTTTGGAAAATATGAATTTTGTGTTTAAGGTAAATTTTAATATCACAAAAATGGTTCAAATAGTTTGTAATATGTGTTGATTTTTGGTCACACACGTTTGGTATTCAAACATCTTAAAAGATCTTATTTTTGTGAAATTTATGTGATTTTATAGGATTTAATTGAAATTAAAAAGATAAGTTTTCAATACCCCAAAGTCCCAGCCAGATCAACTGGCGGTCAACCGGACCGGTCAAACGAACCAGTATTCGGTCGACCGGAGCGGTCGACCGATGTGCACGAAGGCGTGCACATGGTTAGCCAACTCGGCCGGTCGACCGCGCGGTCGACCGACTGAAAGCACCCCACTCTCGGGTGGGGGCCGGTCGACCGGGCAGTCGACCGTTGGCTATGGTCGGTCGACCGGGTAGTCGACCGGAGGCACAACGGTCATAAATATGACTGTTGCACCGGTCGATTGGGCAATCAACCGGAAGGTCATTTCTGACCTTTCCAGACTGCCAACGGGCAGAGTTTTGAGGGGTTATAAATAGCCCCCCCCCTCTTGAGTTATTTTTAACAAGTTTTAGAGAGAAATTTTTCTCACCTTTACAAGTGTTTAACAAAGTTTTTATAAGCATTTTTGTGCCAAAATATTTTATCTTTATTTGTTTTAAAATGTTGGAAATTCAAAGAAAAAGAGAATCTTTGGGAAATTGTTTGATCTTCATTTTTATTTCATTTTAGAGTTTTTTCTCAAGTGTTTTTCTTTATAATTTGTTTTTCAAACACTTTATTTTCTCACACTTGAGCTATCTATCTGTCCTATACCAAGAGTTGTAGCCTTCCTTGTATTTGTTATTATCTCTCTTGTGTAGAGGTGATTGTGGAGGTTATGTTGGTATCCCTCTAAGTGTAGAGGTGATTGAGGTTGTTGTTTGGCTAAGTGCCTTATCCCTTTAAGTGTAGAGGTGATTGTTTTTGGCTTAGTGCCCATCCCTCTAAGTGTAGAGGTGATTGTCGTTGTGCCTTACCTCTTGTGTAGAGGTTGTGTTTATTGGAGAGAGGAGTTGTGTACTCCTAATTGTATTTATCTAAATCCTCAGTGGAGGTTCACTGTGTGGAAAATCCTTCTATGTGAAGGCGGGGACGTAAAGCTGGGTGCTCGAACCTCGAAACATATCTTTATGTTTGCGATTGATTTACTATCTCTAACACTCTCTCTCTCTTATACCTTGCAATATTTCATATTGTTCATATCATACTTATATGCTTGGTATTGTTTGTGTGTGCCCATACTTGTGTTGAACCAAGAGAGCTTCAAATAGCACCTCAACTCTTATTTAGAGGAATTTAGAGGAGATAGTCCAGAGCCCTTCACTGAAAATTCGGTTACACTCTTTGGTTACACTAAGTGTGTTGTAATTAGTTATTAATTCCGCATCATTTGTCATTAGATTAGCCATACACCTATTCACCCCCCCTCTAGGTGTATTTTCAATTGGTATTAGAGGTTACGCTCCTGATATTAGGTTTAATCGCCTAGGAGTGAGTTCTTGGCTAGCTAATCTACATTTACATTTGTACACTTATTTGTTTACACACACTCATGGACTTCATGACCTCTCCCGTGTATGATACTTCCAATATTGATGTTTGAAAAGTTAAGATGTCCATGTACCTTAAAATCTTAGGTATGCACGTTCACCTTGCCGCTACCAAGAAATCTTATCTTGATAATAGCAAGCATATAAAGGCCAACGCACAAGCCCGAGAGGCACTTAGATGCACTCTAAACAAAGAATATTTATATATGGTTTCTCATTATAATTCCGCCTTTACAGTTTGGAACACTTTGACCTCTCCAAAGCTTCAAAGGTCAAACTATGTGGAGGAGGAATCTAGTGGAGGAGAATCCGAACAAGCTTGCTACACGGTCCAAGAGAATGACACCCTTGAGGTAAACTCGGACACCCATCTAGATGATTTTGCTAGTTCTTCAAGTGATGATTATGTTGATGCTGATGCATTAAATGAAGAATTATCTCTTGTGTGTGAAAACTTATTAGAAAAATACCAAGTTTTGAAAAAGAAATCTTTAAATTAAAAGAAGAAAATAAAAATTTCTCTTCTAAACTTGACTTGGTTTTGTAAGAGAGGGATGTGATTTCAATTGAAAGGGACTCATTGAAATCCCAACTTGACCTTGCCCTAAAAGAAAAGAAAATGATTGTGATATTGTTTTGAGGAAAAATGAAGTTTAATTGTAATCCTTGAACTCTATTACCCCTTTAATCAACCATAAAAATTCAAATATATTATGATTATTCTTGGAAATTTTGGAGGGGGATTACGAACATCAAAGTAACAGGGAGTTTGAATAATTTGTATGGAACAAGAGAAAAAAGAAAGCAAAAGAGAAAACCATGCCTTGGGAACCAATGAAGTGAAATCGTAGCAAAAACCAAGTAGCAGGAACTTAATTGCTAAAAGTTGAAAGACGGGAATTAAATATTACTCTCCAACTAAAACGAACGTCAAATACTCTAGTTGAACCTCATGTTGAAGTACATCTAGCCTCTTTTTGTATTGTGACATTACATTTGTACATGTCTTTATCTTAACAAGGTTTTCGTGGTACAATCAATCGATTCCTCGTGCTCATATTTGAAGCAGAACCATCTTCAAATTAACATCATTCACTTAGCGTATAAACTATGCCCCTGATGCACATAACCATAATTTCGTAGGCCATTATCAGTATCACTCCTTGTGGCCGCCACCTCCGGGGCTCGGCCCCGAGTCCTTGATCGACCCCAAATGGAAAGTATCCATGAGAGCACTCAATCCATCCTTCACGGACCCCTCGACCTTGTTCATCGAGCTCTCCTCCTCTGTAACATTCACCAAGGGCCTAACCTCTCCTGCCGCGATCAAGACGATCCCCACAAGCACCAAAACGACGACCAAGTTCAAGATCTTCGAGCTTGAAGCAGCCATGGCCTTAATCTAAAGTTGATTGAATATTGATGAAGCAAACTACGGCTTTGGGCTCGATATATATAGGGAATGACGAGGTGACGGTAGCCTGCTTCGATATGAAGCACGGGGACAACGAGGAAGGGTCCTGATTGTTGCATGCAATGACTGAATTCGAGGGATCTGAAAATTTTTGTACGAGATTACTGAGAGCGAGCACCGGGACAACGAGTTTGATGAAATGGCCGGCCAGCCAGCCAATCAGCAACAGTTTATGAGGGCCGAAAGTGGGGCCCAGCGGTGGTGATTGTAAAATTTTGACTAGAGAGAGATTTTGTCCACATTTTGAATGATGGATGGCATGCTTTCTTTTCTTCCATTTATGCACTGTTCATATGTCGACAACGAATATTCTCTCTTTATCAACTATAAATATAAACTTTGGCAAATTATTATTAAAAAAATAAAACAGCGAAGAAATACACTTGGAAATAGGAATATTCATATTCAAAGTAGTGGTCAAAATTTGAGCTGCATCAGGATGATAACACGTGTCTTACTTACCAAGTGCTCGCCCCGAGAGATTCTCAACTCTCGGAGTCTATCATAGAGCCTCTACCGCCCCGCACCATCCCAGAGTTACCATCCATCTCGAAGATGTTCTCAGTCCGGAGCCGAATTCTACCATTCTGAGACCTCTACCTCTCTGAGGTCTTTACCACTCCGAGATCTTCCCCGTCCAGAAAGCCCCAGCTTCAAACCTGAAGCTCCAACAATAGATCGTCCATGATATCTGCTGATATTTATGCAACTTCTTTCTCCCCGCGTTCATAACGTGTAATGCCCCTATCAACAGAAGCAGTTATACACATTGGCAGATTCTCCGGCATGCAATCCTAACCGAACAACACCAATGATCACGACCGTTACAACAGATATGGCACATGCAGATCATGCAGTAACATCAATAGCTCAATTCCGTCTCCACGCCGATATCTACGTCAGATACATATAATCTTTCTTCTCCTAGGAGAAAGGGGTCGCTTCTCTAATTCTCAGAACACACACAATGCATCACCGCACCAAGCCGTTCTCCTCTCCTAGTGCACCAACACGCCCGCAGTTGTCCTCTGCGCGTCACCTCCATCCACTGCCCCAGCAGTTATCCTCTGCCGGTCCTCACCAACACGACCGCAGTTGTCCTCTGCGCGACATCTCCATCCACTATCCTTGCAGTTGCCCTCTGTCAGTTCTTTCTACCACACTCGGCACCTCCATCCACTACCCCAGTACTTATGTTGGCCCTAAGGCCCATCAATGATTATTAACTTATATAGTTATAGTACTAATAATCTCGTAATGTTTAGGTTGCATATTTAATCAAGATCGTAGTTTAGTGTTAACTTCATCAATAGACTCAAAGTCAAAATTTGAAACTAGCAAGTGTTGATTCAAGAGTTCAAGTATAAAGATCACATCTAGCACTCAAGAGAGAGTCAAGCTCAAAGGAATCAAGTTTGAATCAAGATGAAGAAGAAGATCAAGATCAAGAAGAAGATTTGTAACATATGTTTGTAAGTTTAGTTTGTTTAGATTCTTGTAAAATTGTAAAGTTTAGATTAGATTTGTTTGCTCAATTTCACACACACAAAAGATTTTGATATTGGTATTGTAATGGTCTGTTTCTGACTCTGCGAGATAATGACACGTGTCCATCTAATCCTAGGGCGGATGTGTGACGCGCAACCCTCTCCAAAATCTTTAAAGAAGAGTCCTAATTTCATTTAAACTCCGAACAGCTCAAACGGTTAGAAGACTGAAGATATATTGGGTTACAAGTACCCCCATCTTCAGGCAAAATCCACATGTAAATCTAACGGTTACAGCTCCGAAGTGAATTTACCATATCTACAGCTGGACGAAGATCCCTAGATAAAGGCGAACTCGTGCTCTACTAATTCAAATGAGGATGTTCAGCTTCAACTACCTCCAAGATATGTAGTAAGATAAGATATATGTTCAGATAAATGAGAATTCTGTAATCTTATTCAAACAGAAACCCATCTGTATAAAGAGTAGATCCACTCAATGAGAAGGGGGCGATCATAAACCCAGAGACCCTAGCGTAGGAGAATGGAGCGATCACCATTGTAATCTTCTCTAAATTATAATGAAATCCTCTCTCCCTCTCCGTGGTTTTTCCCGTTAGGGTTTCCACGTAAATCTTGTTGCTTACGTGATTGACATAGAAAATAGAGTAAAAAGGAAAAGATTAAGGTTAAGAAGTTTCTCTATTTTCTTGTAATTAATCCGCTGTAGCAAGAGCTAAACGGGTCGATCCGCAGGGAGAAATGCGATGAAAGCATTTCGATATGTTTTCTTTGTGTAAAACTTGGAAAGAAAGATGATGCTTATAAAAGAGTTGATTGAATACAAAGAGAGATCATAACCCACTAATCATCTATCAAAACTAAGTACTAGTTTATGAAAAATAAATATCATATTGAACCGAGAAAGATTCATCCTAGTATGTTGCTTCAAATTCAAGAAAGAAGAGTGAGGTAGAAAGCAAACACTAGATAAAATTAAACATTAGTATATCAAGGTTTCTAAGTATAGCATGAGAAAAGTTATTTTAGACTTAACATTAAGCTATCAAAGTATCTAAGTATAAACAAAAATAACCATTAAATAGTATAATTCTAAAACTGATTTAACTTAATTCATTACTAATCTTCAAGAATGTTAACTTAAACCTAGGGTTTCAAAAATGCATAGAATTCAATCAATTCATATTATAAAAGTAGACTTAGATGGTGGAGAGATTAGCAAACTACGAAGAGGATTAGCTACTTATATTCATGATTAAAGTAAGCATTGTAGTTACAAGGTGCATGAAATAATACAAATAGAATTGAAGAACACAGATTAAAAGGACACAAGAGATATGAAAAGAAAGTAAGAACTTTTATGAATTGTCACCGATGCAGTACAAAAACATTTTTCTCTTTACAATATCTTTTTCTTCAAAGTAAAAAAACTAGAAAATATAATGAAAATTTAGAAAGAAAAAGATCTAAATAAAATCCTAAACTTTTCTCAGATGCCCCTGCTCTCTAGCTCTACCTCTCTATTTATAGGGAAAATAGAAGGGAGAGTCCCAGACGAATACTCCCACCAAACCGCCACGCCTTACTCACTAGAAAGCTGCGTTTTTGTGGCTTTTTCGGAGAAAACACAGCACTTAGGTGGAGTAAGTGCACGTGTTTTAGGCTCTGGTTTCATCTCGTCCGTTCATGTGGAGATCTATCCTAAGGATTTTTCGTTTGAAATCTAGAATTTAAAATAATCTTGTTTCCTAGATAACTGAGGAAACAAGTTATCTATAAATCTGAATTTAAACTTGAATTCTCCTCCTTTATCTTTGACTTGGGATCAAGCAACCTGATTTAACTTGATTTTCTCTTTTATCTCTGAATTAGAATAGGATAATCTCTGAAATTGCTTGGGCTTGATGGGCTCTTGTGCTTTTCTTAAACTTGTGGGTTTATTTTGGGTTCTTTTCTTTTTTTTCTTTTTAATTATAGAGGCCTACACATTACTGGACAATAAAATAATTAATTAGTAATGATTTATAAAAAAATAAAAAGGAAATTGAAACTAAAAATATGCACCTTTTATTAATAATCACACTGCCACACCTATCATTTACTTGTCCTCAAGTAAAACAAGAAGAAGAAAAAACTAATCTAATCTAAAGTAACTCACCTTCGTAGGTATCACGGCTGCACTTAGCACGTGCAACAAGCCATTAAACCTCTAGGTTACCCCTAGAGAACGAGTGTTGTCTCGTGAGGGTTTTCAGTGAATTACACCCACAAAATCTATAAAAGAAAGAAAAATAAAGTGTTAGTGTTTTCAAAAAATAGTTTTCGAAATTGAGAAAAAATTTGAAGTATTTTTGTAAAAATCAAGTAATCTACAAGTTTTAGGATCACCTAATTATTCATTCCTATACTTAGTCTTGATGCAAATATTTATTATCAATCTAAGTTAAAATTAAAACTGAATTTCTCACTTAGTCTATTATTTTACCCTAAGTCATATACACCTTTGTGATCGTGAATTTTTGACTCTGGATTCTTCGACTTCTGATTGCACACATTTATTGCATTATTCTTTATTACATATCCACATTTATCATGTAATAATCTGCTAAATTCTTTGTCTTAAATGTCTATTTTGCAGAAGATAATCATGGGGAGAAAGAGGATAAAATCAAATAAATATCAGTTAAATTCAGATTTAACTAGATCTATTTGGTTAGTGGAGGATGATCCCAAATCCAGCAGGTTAAATTCAGTTTTTGGTGAATCAAGTGGTTAAAGGTAAAGATCAACCAAGGATAACGTCAAATACAGAGTCCAAATCCAAAGGGATAAAAGGATAGAGAGAAGATCAACGGATGAGATGAAGCAATTTTGACTCATATTCTGGCTGGATACATTTTACTATTTGAATCATAACTTTCGTTATCAGAACTCAAATCTGATGATTCAAGATGATCTAGAAGGAAGACTTAAAGGGCTACAACTCTTAAGTTGATCATTATTTCTAATTCTATCATTTGATAATTTATATTTAGCAATCAATATGCCAATAAGTTGCAGATCAGAACTAAATATCCACATCAAATCAAGTTTGGAGATAAGGGGAGGATTCAAATTCAGAAATAGCCAGCTCCCCTTATCTTCATACTCCTCTACCCTCTGCATTTCTCCTATAAATACCTACAATTTCAAAAGTAAAAGAGGACCAAGCAGAGAGAGAATTAAGGCTAATTTGTAGTTTGTAACTTAGGTTTTTTATTTTCTTTCATGTAATTTTTATGTTCTTTATGTAACTAAGAGGAGAGGATACTTTCATGGAGGAATAAGACCAAGCTTGTACTGAAGGTGACACCGGTGTAAGTGATCTTTTCTTTCATTATTATTTGAATCGAATCGAAGTTTCTTTTTTTCTTCTTTACTCTTGTTTTCGATTACTTCTCTCTTCTGTGTTTGTGGATCCAAATGAAACCGATAGCCTCGAAGTTGTCTTGCCCTTGCAAGTGCCGTTGATGGCTTATGGTGATGGATATTCATTTTTATGGTAGTATAGCTTGCCCCTTTAATTCATAGTGTAATACGGGAATGGGGAAGATCCTATTTGTTATACTTCGCTCGCCTTCAAGCAAAGAAACATCGTCGATACGGTTCAAAGGTAAGCAGGCGCTGAAGAGGTAAGTAACTTTTTTAGGTTTTAGTTTTCTTTCTTTTAACTTTTAGTGTAAATTACCAACATCAAAGTCTTCCAAATCTCTTTCACTATTTTCCAATTTCTTTATACATATTACTTCTATTTTCTTCACCTTCACATTCTACCACTTTCTTTCTAACTTGACTTTAACTCCATTTTTCTCTTTCTTTTAAAGAACTAAAAGAAGAACTTTAACCATTCTTTGTAACCTAAAAGTGAGCTTGCTAAAAAAGCTTCCATCGCTAGTCCCTCCCTATAGATCACGACCCGCATAGCCACTTGCTATCACGGTAGTATTGAGCACCTTGCACTACTATTTTAAAAGTTCTGAAATTCTGTATTTTTGTGCAGGTTCCAGCTCAATCAAATTTTGGCGCCGTTGCCGGGGAGGGACGGTAAGTTATTCTCTTTTTAGATTTACATTTTTGGTTAACTTTCTTCTTATTTTTGGTGTAAAGATTTAATAACAAGGAATTTTTGCTGCAGTGGACATATAAGTGGCCCTGAACTCTACTCAAGAAAGCAGAGTCCAGTAGCCCTCAGATTTGCTACATTCTTGTGGCAATCTGAGTGAACTACTAACCTGTATTTTTCGTAGGTTTGCTGAATTGCATAGTTTAATATATGTAACATTTATCTCCTTGTTTGACTCACTGTATATACATTTCTAACACAACAGTAAAAAGTTGATTGTAAATGCTAAAATGATTTGGACTTTGCATTTAGGCACGTGTCTATTTCATTACA
This sequence comes from Agave tequilana, assembly GCA_038442645.1. NCBI lineage: Eukaryota > Viridiplantae > Streptophyta > Magnoliopsida > Asparagales > Asparagaceae > Agave > Agave tequilana. The sequence goes on from JAVJIF010015408.1 coordinate 96,574, forward strand.
TTTTCTATTTACTGCTGAAGAGTGCTGGAGCCAAGGTATGTGTGCATAGCATTTAGTATAAGGTTCATTCTTGTATGAAATATTGCTTGACTGTTACTTTTTCTATATACTTGTACACTACACTAAATTGCTTTAAGGTCTTGTCCTATAAGCAAGACAAGGTGGGGAAGTCATTACCCTCCCTTAGCCCACAAATAATCTCCTCACTCACTAACCCAAGCCTAATTAAAACTGAGTAGACGTTGGCCGTAGGGACATCTCGGACTCAAATAGGAGACTGACCTAAGGGGAAAGTTGATTTGAATCTGACTCTTGCCAAATCGGTGACTAAGGTTGGGGATTTAGGGGCGAAACTCCGAAGGCTGGTGGTTTGGCTTAATTAGGCCCGTCACTTCTGCGCGGATACCTCCCACCAATCTTGCCCCTACCTGATCGATTAACTTGTGGTCAGATTCGACAATATACCCCCCGGTGGACAGTCTAACCAGTTAGGAGTCGTCTAGGTCTAAGGTTTACCCTAACTTATGTTAGATTTTTTCTTTTTATTTGTGTGTTTTTGTTTGTTTTTGATATTTCCTGTGTGGTATGGCTTATAACAATAATTTTTCAATTTTAATGGTTATCCATATTACACTCCGACCTCTTTTTCGGATATTATCAACCCGATATATCATGACTTTAACCAACCTAGTGTGCCAGATTGGTCTTATCCGAATCAATATAACCCATGCCCCCAATCTTATGATCATAATTTCTAAAATAATTTCAACTCTTCACAGAGTCAATGGGGATTCACCTCCCCCGAGTCCAATTTTCAACCACCTTGTCCTCCTTATCCACCTTGTCCACAATATTTCTAAGATTCATACTCAGTTCTACTAGTTCAAAACAGAAAACCATCAATCTTGAAAATGAGTATGTGATTGCTTAAAAGAAAGAACAATCAAAGAGTTAAGAAATTACAGTGTAGCTTGTGGCTAACGGGTCGTGTCCATGAGGAGGAATGC